>JASDQU010586721.1:81012-96886 GCA_032191745.1 Picea mariana | reverse complement strand
AGGAGACATTTTCATTTTGAATCATCTTGTACTTGAACATTTAAGTGGGGTAAAAGGAGGTTTCCCCCTCGAAGAGGCTTATTATCTGAAATTATCTCTTTTTCAAGGCGTTGAGTACTTTTCTTGAGGTTTTTCTATGCTATATTGAAGTTTGGTTCTTAACACTCCCATAGGAATTGGCACCTTCATTGGTTTGCAATCCTACATGTTGAATTGTTTCAGAGGTGTTTCAATATACTTTGACTGATTCAACCAGAGATTTATAGTGGCTCGATCTCTCTTAATATCCATTCCCAAAATGAAGTTAGTTGCATCAATATCCTTCATGTCGAACTTGGAGGATAGACGCTTCTTCACCTCCTTTATTGTGTCCATGTTGTTTCCAATAAACAACATGTCATCGAAATAAAAATCTACATATATGAAACTCCCACCTTCTTCCTTGGAATATATGCAGTGATCAACATTGCTTCTCACAAATCCCAAACTAAGGATGTATGTTTCAAAATTTTGGTACCACATACTTGGTGATTTATTTAGACCATAAAGGGATCTTTTGAGTTTGCACACCAACTCTTGCTTTTTATTTACTACAAATCCTTCAGGTTGTTTCATGTAGATTTATTCTTCTAGGTCCCCATGTAGGAACATTGTCTTCACATCCATCTATTCTATCTCCAGATCGAATGTTGCAGCTAGATACATTAGTACTCTAATGGAAGTTATTTTTGCAACAAGGGAAAAAATCTCACCTAAGTTGAATCCCTCGACTTGGGAATATCCTTTCGCTGCCAGTCGAGCTTTGAACTTCTCAACTTGTCCTACATATTCTTCTTTAACACCCACTTGCTACCAATGATATTTCTTCCACTAGGTAACTTGACTAAATCCCATGTCTCATTCTTGTACAAGGATTCCATCTCTTCGACCATGGTGTCCTTCCAGAGTTTACCCTCTGTCGAGTTGATTGCCTCACTGACCAACTTGGGCTCATTGTCGATGGCAATTAACATGAATGTGGAACAAAAGTGGGGTGGACTATACCTTTTGATTGGTTTTCTTTCTCTTTCTGACCTCCTTATAACCAGAGTCAATTGTTCCACCTCTTCCTTAGATTCAGTCAACTCATATGAATCATCTTCTTCGTTCCTCAATTCAAACTGCACCGTATCAGGATTATTCTCGGTCTGAATAGATTCCTCAAGCTCAAACTTACCTCTGACTTCTTTGAATACCACATCTCAATTGTACATTGTTCTCCTTGATCCAGGATCCCAGAGCCTATATCATTTCATCCCTTCTTTGTATCCAATAAAAATACATTTGAATACCTTCTTGTCAAGCTTGCTCCTCATTTTCTTGGGAACATGCACAAATGCATCACGGCCAAATACTTTGAGATGTGCCACCGAAGGCTTCTTACCAAACCATACCTCATTTGGAGTTTTGACGACTAGCGTCGATGAAGGAGACATATTCACCAGGTATCTTGCAGTCTCAATTGCCTCTGCCCAGAATTCTTGGGTGAGCCTAGCACCACTAAGCATGCTCCTTGCCTTATCCATAAACATTTTTCTCATTCTCTCGGCAACTCCATTTTTCTGTGGGGTATATGGTGTGGTATTTTAGCGTGCTATGCCACACTACTTACAGAAATGATCAAATTCCTTTCCACAGAATTCACCACCATTGTCAATTCTCATCACTTTAATCCTCTTCTTTGTCTAGTTTTCCACAAGAGATTCAAACTCCTTAAATCTATCAAAAACCCCTGATTTCTTCCTCAAGAAATATATCCATGTCTTCCTAGAAAAATAATCTATGAAGGAGACATAATACAGGGATCCACCAAGTGAAGGCACTGTAATCAATCCAAACACATCACTAAGCACTAGTTCTAGAATCCCATTTTCCCTTGTCGCTCCAGATGGAAACCTTACCCGACTTTGTTTCCCATATATGCAATGTTCACAAAAGTTGACTTCTAAACCACATTTAGGAAAACCTTCAACCATACCTTTTCTTTGCATAGCTCGAAGTCCTTTTTCTCCAATGCGTCCCTTCCTCTCATGCCACCGACTGGTTGGGTCAATTTCATCATGTCTTATCGAGTCGATTTGAACTAACTTATCTCGAATCAAGTCGATTTGAACTAACTTATCTCGAATCGAGTCGATTTGTGCCAACATCGAGTCGATTCGAGTTGCATTCAATTCAATTTCAGGAGAAATGATGTTGTTTAATCCAGTCGAGTTGACATTCCCTAACATCTTGTATAGGGTACCAATTTGAACTCCCTTCATTAAGACCATCGCACCTCTGACCATATTGCACAAATCCTTCTGAAATAGAGTATGCACACATGTATCACTCATCTTGCTAATAGATATCAGGTTTCTTTACAAAATAAGAATCTGTAGCACACCTAGAAGGGTTCTTTTCCTCCCATCCTGCAATGTCAATCGGACTCTTCCCCATCCGACAATTTTGGTTGTCGATTCATCCCCCAATAACACATCACCCCCATCATATCTTTCATATTCACATAACCATTCTTTATGTGGTGCCATATGATAGGATGCTTCTGATTCGATCAACCAAGCATCTTGATTTGAATGTGTACTGGTCAACGCCAGGTACACATCACCTCCCTTGTTCGAGGTCGTCTTTCTCTCAGTGGACTGCTTCTCGTCGGATCTAGCATTGAATTATGTTTCCTTCGACTTAAAATCCTTTTTATATTGCCCATCTTTACCACATTTCCAGCATCTTCACGTCGACTGAACCGGGGATTTAGATCTACCCTTCGACTTAGAATTTCTCTGTCTTTCGGTCGACCTCTTACTACCAGAGCATATTTGGTTGATCCTTCCATATTCTTCCTTCTCATTTCTTCTGATAGTAGAGAAGAAACCACATCCTCTAGAGCTAGTGTGGTTGTATTACTCCCAATAGCCACGACTAAGCTATCCCAGGAGTGTGGCAAAGAACATAATATGTTGATACACGTCTTCTCATTAGTGATCTTAATATCCACATATGATAATTGGCTTAGCATAGTATTAAATGCATTTAAATGCTTAGTCACTGAAATTTCATCAATCATCCTCTGAAGATACACTTTCTTTCTGAGAAACAACTTATTTACCAGATATTTCCACTGGTATAAGCTTCCCAGCTTGTCCCACAGTTTCTTGGTTGAATATTCATCTAAAACATTCAGCAGCACCGAATCTGCAAGACAAAGCCTAATCGTACTTCTTTCTCTTCTTTCGAGTTTCTCCCATTCTTTCATCAACATGCCTATCTGATGGGTACCTGGACAGACCCCTGTCCATTGTTCTCGATCTACAATAAGATATTCCATTTTAAGCTTCCAAAGCTCAAAATTCTAGCCATTGAATTTTTCTATCTCTATTCTAGAACTTCTTTCCATTCTTTACCATGATATTTAATAGAATTTATGACTTACGACTCTTACTGTACCTAGGGTTTACTTCTCAGATTCAAGATTTTCAAATCAAGATCTAATATACTCGCCAAATCATAACACCTCTCTAATAACTCACTTGTCAGGGAAGAACTAAGCTATGATACCACATTTCAGGAAATGAAAGACACTTCCACACTAATCCTAGCAGAAGAGAAGAAGAATTTAATCAAGAACGCAAATGACACAAGCAATCACACAGTACATCGAGATTTTACCTTGGAAACCCTTAACTGGGAAAACCATCATTCATTTGAACGTTCTTCTCTCTTTCTATCTTCTTCACTTAGAATAAAAGGTTACATGTCTAACCTTGGTCCACAACACGCCTCTTTATAGGATTTACAACAGGAAAAACCCTAAAGATATGCGCCCAAAAACAGTTACAAATCCATGCATATCATTGGCTACAAATCTCGCAAATCTCTGGATTCTATTACAATTGACTTCAAGTCAGGTTTACGAGTCGACTACCAATCGGCCTTCATTTGGTCTCTATTCGGTTGTCTCATGCCAGCACTTTGACCTATTATAGATTGACTTTTCATTGATATCTTTGACTTTGAATTTACCCCATCGACTCCCCTGACCTTCGACTTGTTGTCAATCCACCTCAACTTCTGCCTCTTGTCGATCCACCTTGACTTTGACTTTTTGTCGATCCACCTTGACTTCGACCATTGTTCGATTCACCTCGACTAGAATTACACTGCAAAGAATATAACAACCCAACAAGATTACCCAAATCTAGAAATAAATAAGTAATTGTGGTTGTAGTCAATTTCCTTTCCAAATATGCACATTTATGTTCCCTCCAACACTCATTCATAGCATCCACAATGGCCCAAATTTCAATGGATAATATTTTCAAACTTCATGGAATGCCCCAATCTATTTTCTCCAACCGTGATCCTACCTTCACTAGAAACTTTTGGAAATAATTGTTCAAGCTACAGGGAACCCAATTGCATCTCATCATGGCCTATCATCCCTAGACTGATGGTCAAACTGAAGTTGTCAAAAAGTGGTTGGAAACATATTTGAGGTGTTTTGCGTCAAACATACAAAATCAATGGGCTTTGTGGTTACCACTGGCTAAATGTAGGTACAACACATCTTACCATGTTTCCACCTACATGAATCCCTTTGAAGTGGCCTATAGTCAAAATCCACCTATTGTATTCTCCTACCTGCCCGGTGTCTCCAAATTCCAAGACATCAACAACACCCTTACAGTTCGAGCTTCCATTCTCCATATCCTCAAAGAGAATTTGGTCATGGCTTATAATTGCATAAAGCAACAAGTTGATCAGGGTCATTCAAAATGTTAATTTGTTGAAGGGGAATAAGTGTTTCTTCATCTTCGACCTTATAAGAAAACATCCATCAAAGTATATCAAAGGTTGAGTTTCATGACGAAGGAGGACAATTTTTTTTCTTTATGGAGTGTAGAGCTTCTTGAGTGATTGAGATACCGTCAAGAATTTGGAATTTATTCAGAAACCCAATTTTTTCTTATGATATTATATCACTAAGGATCAGTTTTAGTCTAGAAGCTATGAATTTTTCTATAAGTTTATAAATCAAAATTGCAACAAGAAATAGGTTTGAAAACCTCGAAAGAGGTTGCTTCTTTCTTCTTTGGTATTAAGGACAAGAAGGTAGCGTGGAAAGAATCCCATATTTTTGGGGATTTCTAAGATTCTTGGACTAATTTTAAAATATCACCTTTGAGAAGGTCGTAAAATCCCAGGAAAAATTCGACCGTCAACCCATCCAAACCTGGGATTTTTCCTTTTTGAAATGAGGACAAAGTCGTGAACTTTTTTTTTTGAGTGATCTCTTCCACTAGGGAAAGGTCATGTTCCATATTGAACTCTTTAGGAAATAGTTGAATCACTTGGAGAATCTCTCTAATAGGGAAACTTAGAGGGACTTTCAGGATGTTGGAAAAGTATTCCTTCCCTACTTCAGCAATTTCCTTGAATGACGATTTTTTGCAGCCATCCTCATCATAAATATCACTAATGGTATTGATTTTCTTGTGGTAATTTGCATAGTTATGTAAAAATATTATGTTATTTTCCCCTCCATGTATCCATATTGTAACATTCCCTTGGCCACCCATAGGCCGGGGTACGCCACTCCAAAGAAACCACTCATTCTCTGACACCAATCGGTAACATTTCCAACCTATAAAGGCCGGACCATGCTACTCTAGGGAATGCTTTCATTCCCTTACTATGGAACATACAGTAACATACTCAGTATTCAACTGAGCTATCCCACATAAATTTACTCTTTAAACTGCATGCAACTAAAACATATACATACAACACTCTTGTGGAAGATTTACATATAATCATAAACAAACAATTACTTTCTGTAACATACGACGTTTATACAGAAATAACAGTAACTACAAATATGCAACATTTACAGGGAATTACCCATAAACATACAGGCAATTATAATCATATATATGATAAATCGTAACATAGGCATGTAAATAACAAAGCAGCATATCATTTTACTATACAATTGGTACTTATCTTAGAAATATTGTCACCAACTGCGTACAGACCATCCACGAACCTCCCAGCCATAGACTACATTGTTCATCACTCTCAACAGTGAGTCACCCCCTAGCTGGGACTGAACTCCACCCAGGGTAAAGGGTTCTTATCCAGGCTAAGGCTCATGGACAATAGGAAAGACTCTGTCTCAGTTGCTCACTCAACTAACATCCTACAACCTCTCATTCCCCACATGCATGTCCCACCCAAGGAAGTGTGCCCCTTCTCTGCTCAAAAGTCCCTCGGCTGCCTCACTTCCCTTCTAGGGCTTCAGCAATAGGTCGAAGCTAAAGTATCAGAGCGTTGTAGCTGTAGTTTAGCAACTTCAGGAATCAATCCCTAGCAATTCTCTCGCTCAGAGAATTTCTCACGGACCTGACAACCCGCTTCTTCAATCCCGCTCCAAGCTAACTAGGTACACCAACCGAAAAGGGCTATGGGAACAGGCTCAAAAATGGTGAAATGGTTGTCTCAAGGATAATAGAATACGTGAGTGAAAATGGTCATGGAATCATTGACTGGATAACTGAGTGTGGAAAGGAATCACTGTGAACTCTTCGTGAAAGTGATGGTGAGAATGATGGTTAGGCTGCTGGTAAGGTATCCCATGAAAATTCACCAAATGAGCTAAGTCCCCCACAATATGAATGCATGTTGCCAACTTGACACTTGTCATATCGGAAGTTACTTTGGTCCACTTGTCCCCAACTTTAGAACTTAGGATAAAATAATTATCCATACTTTATGTTTTAGAAAATATTAATATAATATCCCCTTGACTTTTGGCCCTCCCTTTCCCTAACTGGTGAAGTTCAGTCCCCCATCTCTTTTATCATGGTTGGTCTGTGCACAATGATGTATTTTATATTAATAATGAGTCATGTACAAAGTAGGCGCATTGCCCTTTGACATCTAGGTGTTCCGGCCTAATACCAAAACATAAGCATCGCATCTTATAATAATCGGCTCACCAGCCTATAACACATATCATATACACGAGGCTTGTTGTCCTCCATACTGTGCACACCTTAGTTACTACACACGATATCCTGGAATGTGCATATTACATCATTTTACTGCGCAGTTCATGCGTACACTATGCCACATGATGTGCATTACCAAATGAGATCAAAATAGGTCACCAGCTTAAGTACATTTATATTACATTTACAATTGGGTTCGGCCGAGGGATATTACAATCCCCTCCCCTTATTTATTCACTGTCCTCAGTGCATCCACCCATATATAACAAAGTTTTCAAAAATCTTCAAAAAGATGCGGGTATTATGTCTGCATTGCATATTCATGCTCCCAAGTAGCATCCTCAGGACTGTACCAGGTCCATTGAACCTTTACAAGCCTTATGGCTTGGTTCCGGAGCTGTTTGACTTTCCGGTCTAAAATGTGCACCGGATGCACTTGAAAAGCGCCTTCTTGCTCCACTTGAATCACATTCCAATCAATAACATGAGCATCGGGTATATATTTATTTAGCAATGATACATGGAAGAAATTATGAACAGACATAGATGTAGGCAATGCAATCATATAAGCAACTGGACCAATTTTCTATAGGATTTCAAAAGGCACACAAAATCTGGTTGCCAACTTGGCTCAACTTTCCAACTTTAGGGAACTCCTATTAGCTTTCACTTTTAGGAAAACATGATCACCCACTTTGAATTCTCCGTGGGTTCTGTTCTTATCGGCATAACTTTTCTGTCTGTCCTGGGCAACTTTTAAATTCTGCTTAATTCTTGTCATCTAGTCCTCCATTTCCCTGAGCAACTCTGGCCCAACTACTGTCCTATCAACTGGATTATCCCAACTCACTGGAGTATTGCACTTTTTGTCGTAAAGTGCTTCAAATGGGCTCATATTCAATGATGCCTGATACCCATTATTGTACAGGAATTCTACCAAGTGTAGGTAGTCTTCCCATTTCGATGGTTTGTCCATCACATACATTCTCAGTATATCTTCTATCACCTTATTCACCCTTTCTGTATGTCCATCAGACTCAGGATGATAAGCTATACTAAAGTTCAGATTCGTTCTGAATCCTTTGAACAATACTTTCCAGAAATTCGAGGTGAATTTCGGGTCTCTGTCGGACACAATTTTTTTAGGAATCCCATGCAATCGTGCCACTTCCTTGATGAAAATATCGGCAACCTTTGTTGCCTTGTGCATAGTTTTTAGTGGAATAAAATGGGCAACTTTCATAAGCTTGTCCACCACCACCATGATCGAATCATGTAGCTTGCATGTTCTAGGCAATCCCGTAATAAAATCCATTGTCACCACTTCCCACTTCCATTCAGGAATGGTTAAAGGTTGTAGTAACCCTGCTGGGTGCCTATTCTCATCTTTCACTTTCTGGCATTCCATACATCTAGAGATGTACTCGGCGATCTCTTTTTTCATACCTGGCCAAAAGTAATGGCTCTTGAACGTTGCCACAGTTTTCTGATATCCAGGGTGCCTTACATAAGGAACATTATGCATTTCATGCAAAATCATACGTTTCAAGTCCTGGACATTTCAAATAAAAATCGTGTTCTTGCGCAACAGTATTCCATCTATTCCCAACTTATAATTATCCACCTTCTGAAGCATCTTACCCTGTTGTAGCATTGCTACCAATTCTCTGTACTGCAGATCTACATTTGCAGCCTCCAGAATTTTGCTTTTAATATCAGTTTGGTATATGCTAATGGTTGTAGCATGTAATTCATGCACCTTCATGCTGAGTGCATCAACCACTTTATTCTCTTTCCCCTTGATATGGTTTATATCAAAGTCATATTCACTTAGAAATTCTAACCATTTGCTTTGTCTAGCATTTAGATTTGGCTGATCAAATAAATATTTCATACCATTGTGGTCTATTCTTAGCTCAAACCTCTTTCCCATGAGGTAGTGTCTCCATTTCCTCAAGGCATGCACTATGGCTACCAACTCCAAATCGTAAGTGGCATAGTTTCTTTCATGATCCTTCAACTTCCTTGATTCATAACATATGAAAAACCCATTTTGACTGAGGACTCCACCAAGTCCTTCATTACATGCATCGGTGCATACGATGAAGTCTTCTTCTGGGTATGCGATCCTTAAAATTGGAGCACTTGTCAATAATTGTTTCAAGTGTTGGAAACTTTTCTCACAATCCAGTGTCCACTGAAACTTCACTCCCTTTCTTTGCAAAGAAGTGATTGGGTGTGAAATCTTTGAGAATCCTTCAATAAATCTTCTGTAGTAGCCTTCAAGACCCATGAATGATCTCACCTCTTCCACTTTCTTCGGTGCTGACCATTCTCTAATGGCCTCTATCTTCTCAGGATCCACTGCTATCCCATCCTTTGAAATGATATGCCCCAAATAATTAATTTGTTTCTGATAAAATGATCACTTGCTCAATTTGGAATATAACTGATGCTCCCTTAATACTTGCAACACCATCCTCAAATGATGTTCATGCTCTTCCTCTGACTTGGAATATATAAGAATTTCATCCAAAAAGAAAATGACAAACTTGTCCAAATAATCTCGGAAAACACCATTCATTAAGCACATGAAAATAGCTGGTGCATTTGACAACCCAAATGGTACCACTGTGAACTCATAATGACCATACCTTGTCCTGAAGACGGTCTTGTTAATATCTTCTTCTTTAATTCTTACCTGATGGTATCCTCATCTGAGATCTATCTTTGAAAATATCTTTGCATCCTTCAATTGATCAAAGAGGTCATCAATCCTTGGTAGAGGATACTTGTTCTTAACAGACACTTTATTCAACTGTCTGAAGTCAATGCACAACCTTAGTGTTCCATATTTATTTTTCACAAACAAGACTGGGACACCCCAAGGTGACACTCTTGGGCATATATACCCCTTCTTCAGAAGCTCTTCAAGCTGCATTTGCAACTCCTTCAATTCTGGTGTACTCATTATGTAAGGAGTCTTTGATACTGGCGCTACTCCGGGCATTAAATTTATAGAGAAATCAATGTCTCTCCTTGGGGGTAGTCTGGGTACCTCCTTGAACACATCTTCAAAATATTCCAGGAATGCATAATCTTCCAAATTTGGCACCTTATATCTAGGTGTCTCTGCCAAATGAGCTGCAATTATTTGACATCCTTTTCTGTAACACTTCTTCAGCTGCAATGCTGAAATTTCTCTAATGGTTACTGCCCTGGGGATTCCCTGTACCTTCCTTAGTTTCCCTTCCTCATTCGGGCAAGTAAATGTTTTGTTGTGACATTCTAAGAGAGTGTGATGTTGGTCCAACCAATCCATCCCAATTAGATAGTCATAGGAACCTAAAGGCAAGATGTTTAAATCTGCCTTGGTGTTCAGTCCATTCACGTCTATGAGGCATGACTTAACCATCTCATTAAATTTTCTTCTGGCTCCTATAGCTAGTTGTACCAACCAAGATTTCCCATGCTTGCTTCTTGGCAATTACAAACTTTCCACCATATTAGGGTTTATATAACTATGAATAGCTCGTGAATCAATTAAAATAGCAAGGGTTTGGTTGTTGATCATACCTTCCACATCAATCATGTGAGACTGGTACTCTTCTTGCTTATTGTCCAGGTCTTCATAAATCCTTGGCACATATCTGCCCATGTCCTACACTATTTCAGCTCACTGTACATTGTGAACAACCCTACCTTTTTCACCTCTATGAGAACAATCTCTGAACCCATGATCCCCTTTACAACCCCAACATTGCATAAGTGGTTGCCTTGGCCCTTGACTCCCTGTGTCAATTGTTATGGGTTCTTTAGGAATTTGCTGTCCTTGTGGATTATTTCTGAAGAATGGTGGCTTAGCTCCCTTCTTCCTCTGATCCATCTTGAATTTCTTATTGTCTTCCCATGCCTTTTGGAAAGTTGGCCTTGCTTTCTACTGATCATATAGGCATTTATCTCTCCTTATGGTCTCTTCTAATGTCTTGGGATCATCATACTATATTTTTTCATTGATGAACGATGGCAATCCACTTAAATACCTTTGAATTTTGACTGTCTCATCCTTGATGAAAGAGACATACTTCAGCAGTTCCAAAAACCTTCTCTCATATTCATCTATGGTCATACTTCCAAGCTTGAGATCAAAGAACTCTTTCATTTTCTTGTCATAGTATCTCTTAGTCAAGCACTTCTTCTCAAAATACTTCTTGAATTCCCTCCAAGTGACACTTTTCTCTACAATGTGTTGTACCTACACAAGTTGATCCCACCACATGGAGGCCTTTCCTTTGAGTTGATAGATAGTGATTCTACCTTCTGCATGAGAAGAATAATTATGCAATTGAAAATACTTCCTCATGCCTAGTAACCATGTTTCTGCATCTTCATCCTTCTTGTGCTCACCATCAAATGTAGGAGGATTGATTTTTTTCATTTCTCCTCGCAGCTCATCCACCTCAGATCTATTATACCTTCTGACAGGGGATAGACTTGAGTTGTTGCCTACTCTCTTATTGGAATGCCTTTGGGAATGATGGTGATGTCGACTAGCACTTTTTACTTTTCTTTTCTCCTCTGAAGGTTTGTGACTCCCAGATTTACTTGAGCTACTCTCCTTAACCAATTTCTTTTTTATTCTGTTCAAACCCTCCAATATCTTCGTGTTGAAGTCATCTTGCTGCTCTTTGGCTTTCATAAGCTTTTCATTATCAACTTTATGGCTTTGGACATCCTTCTACAAATTCTTAATGGTCTCAGCCATATTCATATCTTCATTCCTTTCTTCTCCATGTCCGTTGGAGTTCGTTCCTTCCATGCCCAAATGGACATCTACCCCTCTGCTCTCATCTTGCTGACTGTAATTCCCCTGTGCCTCTTCCATTCCTATGGACTCCGCATTGTTATGATATGATTGAGTTGTTGTTAATTCTGCAAAACGTGAAGCCATCAAAACTTATCAGGCTAACAATTCAACAATTCATGAGAATATGCACCATTTTGGTCCAATATACACATCAGAATTATCTCTCCCGATTTCCTGGTGTTATCACCACGACAATTCTAGATAAGACCCAAGTCTTGAAAACACAAATGCGCAGTTCCTTAAGAGATACACTTGTGAAAGAAGGTGGTTTGCCGAAACCACTTTCGCCAAGGCGCGATATCACGTGTCTCAAAATGTCAAATCCACCACTCGTGGAGCGGGCAACGACTTAGTCAGATCACCCTGCTTCACTCGTTCGGTACTTCGCATCCATGTGACATCAACTGAATGCCTCCATGTAATGAACTCAAAAGATAATCATTTGAAATGGATTGGCCGAGCATGGCAACCCAACGCTCTTGTACGTAATCCGTTTGCGCTTCATAAATGGAATTCTATAATTACCACTCCCCAAGTATGAAGATATCTGCGTATCCATAACCGAAGTAATATCCAAACTGCTCGACTTTTTGCTCTCTATAAAAACACCTTTCGGTATCCACAACCTAAGATACATGGACAAGGCTAAATCGAGTGAGACTAGTTATTCGAGCAACATGATAGACTTTCCTGCGAATAAGGAGGAAAAGGTCCTTGTGCACATTCTAGCAACTAATTTTCACACAGAGCCGACTATAGACTCGCGGTTGGAAGCCAGGATGAATCCCACTACAAAGAATTTAGTCATCAACAGGCCAGCCGCTAAGAAGAAAAGGAGCAAGCGGCAGAAGAAGGAGGAATCTACAGCTGAAGCGGTCGAAAGTATTGGAGAGAATCAACCGGTCTAGTTAGATTCTTCCTTAAAGGTGGAGATCGCTAAGCTGAAGTATGTCTTCAACTAAAATAAGCATGTCTCAGCGAATTTTGAACAGCCGGTAGCGGAGGTAAAGAGTACCAGAGATGATAGGCATGTTTTTTAAACGACCCTTTTTCACAACAAGCTAGTTATTGTCATCCCCCTTTTGTAATTTTGTGATTAATACGATTATATAAATACAGAAACGGATTTTAGACTGTTTTATTACAATTTCTATCTGGTGATGTTATGAATCTTGTTTTCTTTTATAACAAGTTTTTCTTGTAATCTTATATTTTATTTTCATCTGTCTAAATCGAAGGAAATTAAAATTTGGAATTATTTTTAATTAATGCTTCGATGTGGTTGTGTGTGTTTTTTTTTCTTTTTTTCTTTTTTTTTTTCTTTTATTATTATGCAATTTAAACTCAGACTCACCGCCTTCATGCACGCTAAACTTTGACCTGTTCATTTATATTTATCGTGCATAGCAATATCACAAGGTAAAATGCTCTTCCGTGCACCTAAATCTACTGTGCATTTCTTCTTCGTCGCACCGACAACTTACGCGCACTACTCTTGCATTATGCGCCAATATCCACTGCGCACAGTTTTGGTACCGCGTACCGATATTCCACATGCATTTCGTCCTATGCATGCACCATGTCAAGTTTAACATATTCCATCGCATCCAATTATCTGTGCACACTACTAAATACACCGTCGCAAAACAACTTATACTCATACTTATGCGCATACCAACAAAAATCCTTTGCGTTAAGCAATACTTGCGCACCCCTTGTGCACATTACTATGTCTGTGCTCACCGCGCAAGGCTAAATTCAGCGCGTGCATCCGCACATAATAATATTTCGCGCGGTGCCACAATTTACCGTGCACACTGGCACGCCGACGTTTTCCCACACGGTGCCAAAATTTACCGCGTGCGCCAGCACGCCAACCTTTTCCATGGACACTTTGTGATTCCAATTTTGGTCACCTCGAAGTTACTCTTCTATGAATATTTGCTTCAACTGAACCCCTCTGGCCCAATCAAGCTCAGTGTTGAACTGAAGCTCTGATACCAATTTGTAATGTTCCCCCGACCACCCGCAGGCCAAGGTACGCCACTCCAGAGAAACCACTCATGCTCTGACACCAGTCGGTAACATTCCCAACCTATACAGGCTGGACCATGCTACTCTAGGGAACATTTTCATTCCCTTACTGCGGAACATACGGTAACATACCTAGTATTCAACTGAGCTATGCCACATAAATTTACTCTTTAAACTACATACAACCAAAACATATACATACATCACTCTTGCGGAAGCTTTACATATAATCATAAACAAACAATTACTTTCTATAACATACGACTTTTATATTGAAATAATAGTAACTACAGATATGCAACATTTACAGGGAATTACCCATAAACATACAGGTAATTATAATCACATATATGATAAACTGTAACATAGGCATGTAAATAACAAAGCAGCATATCATTTTATCATACAATTGGTACTTATCTTAGAAAAATTGTCACCAACTACGTACAGACCATCCATGACCCTCCCAGCCATAGACTACACTATTCATCACTCTCAACAGTGAGTCACCCCCAAGCTGGGACTGAACTCCACCCAGGGTAAAAGGTTCCTATCCAGGCTAAGGCTCATGGACAACAGGAAAGACTCTGTCTCAGGTGCTCACCCAACTAACAGCCTACAACCTCTCATTCCCCACATGCCTGTCCAACCCAAGGAAGTGTGCCCCTTCTTTGCTCAGCAGTCCCTCGACTGCCCCACTTCCCTTCTAGGGCTTCAGCAACAGGTTGTACCGTAAGTCTCAGAGCGTTGTAGCTGCAGTTTAGCACCTTCAGAAATCAATCTCCAGCAATTCTCTCGCTCAGAAAATTGCTCACGGGCTTGACAACCCACTTCTTCAATCCCGCTCCAAGCTAACCAAGTACACCAACCGAAAAGGGCTATGGGAACAGGCTCCGAAATGGTGAAATGGCTATCTCAAGGATAATGGAATACGTGAGTGAAAATGGTCATGGAATCATGGACTGGATAACTGAGTGTGGAAAGGAATCACTGTGAACTCTTCGTGAAAGTGATGGTGAGAATGATGGTCAGGCTACTGGTAAGGTATCCTGTGAAAAGTCACCAAATGAGCTAAGTCCCCCACGATATGAATGCATGTCCCCAACTTGACACTTGTCATATCGGAAGTTACTTTGGTCCACTTGTCCCCAACTTCAGAACTTAGGATAAAATAATTATTCATACTTTATGTTTTAGGAAACATTAATATAATATTCCCTTTACTTTTGGCCCTCCCTTTCCCTAACTGGTGAAGTTCAGTTCCCCATCTCTTTTATCGTGGTTGGCTTGCGTGCAGCGATGTATTTTATATTAATCATGAGTCATGTACAAAGTAGGCGCATTGCCCTTTGACATCTAGACGTTTCGGCCTAATACCAAAACATAAGCATCCCAGCTTATAATAACCGGCTCACCAGCCTATAACACATATCATATACACAAGGCTCGTTGTCCTCCATACTGCGCACACCTTAGTTACTGTGTGCGGTATCCTGGAATGTGCATATTACATCATTTTACTACGCAGTTCATGCGCGCACTATGCCACATGACGTGCATTACCAAATGAGGTCAAAACAGCTCACCAACTTAAGTACATTTATATTACATTTACAATTGGTTTTGGCTGAGGGATATTACACATATCGCCCCACTTCTATGTCGCCACTTAACCTCCTCATTGTCCAGAAGCTCTTGTTTTTTCTTCAGGAGGTTCGCCAGCCTAGATTCCTCCTCACTGGATAATGAATTGGTCAACCTATATATCAACAGAACCCCAATGGAAAATTACGCCTCCCTAAGAGTTTCTATCTCCTTATAAAAATCATTTTCCCGTCGTGTTGATACATTTCTTATATTTGTTACATTTGAAGCAAATTGAGACATAAACGAGCGACCCTCAATCTCATTTAGCAGATACCAT
>JASDQU010586721.1:30031-40429 GCA_032191745.1 Picea mariana | reverse complement strand
GTCTTTGAAGCGCAGAAAGACGAAAGGTTTTTGAGAGGCCCAAAGGAACCCCAACGAATTTCGAGCATTGTTTAGAAGTAGAGTAGATTGTGAGTGGGAGTTGAAAAAATAAATATATATTGTAGATGTAGCATGTACATGCAGGTATAAATACATGGAAGAAATAAATTGCTTGTATTAAATGATGGAATAAGCAAACTGATCATTCATAGTTACAGCAGCATCTAATGGCTCTACGTTCCAATTTTGGAGGTTAATATGCATGCCAGATATTGTTAATCAACCAAGTTTCATGTGTTCAAAGTGGATGCAGACTTCCATGGGGTGCTGTTTCGTTTTCTGTTAATCAATCAAGTATTATGTTTTCAAAGTCGATGACTTCTATGGGGTGCTGTTTTGTTTTTTAAAATAAAAGAAGTTGATCTTAAGAGTAGGCGATATCATAATGGAAAACTAAATCCATTTCTGGCACAACCTAATATCCCTTTAAAACACAGAAACTTCAGATATGGAGAGAAATACACTTTAAAACACAGAAACTTCAGATATGAAGAGAAATAGACTTGAGACACATAGTTAGGGATAAAATCCCTTTAAAACACACAAGCTTAAGATATGGAGAGATATAGGCTTGAGACACGGAGTTAGGGATTTGGCTCGGATAAAGAGAGACACAGACTTGAGACATAGAGTGAGGGATTTGGCTTGGATAAAGAGAGACATAGACTTGAGACACACAGTTAGGGATTTGGCTTGGATAAAGAGAGGCATAGACTTGAGTGATAAACTTTGGGCATGGCCATTACTTATGAATCCTTAAGGATATAGGGATTTACATACAGACACATATGACTTGGATAAATAAAGGCATAGGCACATAGTTGAGAAATAAACCTAAGGCATAGCCATTGCTTATGACTTTGGATAAAGAGTACTTATGAATCCTTAAGGATAAAGGGACTTACATACAAACACATATGACTTGGATAAAGAAAGAAAGGCACATAGTTGAGAAATAAACCTAAGGCATAACCATTGCTTATGATTTTGGATAAAGAGAGGTACACATAAACCTAAGGCATAGCCATTGCTTATGAATTCTTAAGGGCACAAACACTTAGATAGAGAGAGGCACAAACTACACAAGCTTGAGACATAAATATTAGTAAAGAGACATAAACTAAACAAACTTGAGACATAAATATTAGTAAGTGTAAAGGAACACTTAGATAGAGAGACACAAACTTGAGACATAAATATTAGTAAAGAGACACGAAGACATAAATATTAGTAAGTGTAAAGGGACACTTAGATAGAGAGACACAAACTTGAGACATAAATATTAGTAAAGAGACACGAAGACATAAAATATTAGTAAGTGTAAAGGGACACTTAGATAGAGAGACACAAACTTGAGACATAAATATTAGTAAAGAGACATGAACTTGAGACATAAATCTTAGGAAGGGTAAAGGGACATGGATAGATAGACATAGACTTGAGACATAAATTTAGGAAATAACAATTACTTATAAAGGGATTTGATCTAGGCATAAAGAGACATAATCCTTAAAGATAAAGGTACCCGATATAGATAGAAATAGGCATAAAGAAACATAATCCTTAAGGGTAAAGGTATGGTATGGTAAAGGTATTAGGCATAAAGAAACATAATCCATAAGGGGATTTGATCTAGACATAAAGAGACATAATCCTTAAGGATATAGGTACCCGATATAGATAGAAATGGGCATAAAGAGACATAATCCTTAAGCCTAAAGGTATTAGGCATAAAGAGACATAATCCATAAGGGTAAAGGTATTTGATCTAGACAAAAATATGCATAAAGAAACATAATCCTTAAAGTTAAAGGTATTTGATCTAGACATGATATTTAAGAGTAAAGGGATTTGATGTAGATAAAAAGAGACATAGACCTAGACATGGGGAAATTCATGGATCAATGTAAATAGAGAGAGACAAAGACTTGAGACGTAGATTTAGACACGAGGAAATTCAATAGCCATTAGATTTAGCCTATGAACTTAAGAAAAGAACCTTAAGGGTAGATGGATTTGATCTATAAATAACCTTAAGGTAACCTTAAGGGAGAAGACATAAACTTGGGAAATTCGATAACTATTAGATTTGACTTATGAATTCAAGAAAGAACCTTAAGTAGTTATTAGATTTAACCTATGAAGTTAAGAAAAGAACCTTAAGGGTAGATGGATTTGACTTATAAGTAATCTAATAACCTTAAGGGAGGAGACATAAACTTCGGAAAATTTGATAATCATTGGGAAAATTCAACAATCATTAGATTTGACCTATGAATCCAAGAAAATAACTTCAATGGTAGATGGATTTGGCCTATAAATAACCTACCTTTAAGGGTAGATGGATTTGGCCTATAAATAACCTACCTTTAAGGAATGAAGTGTAAACTAAATAACCTATCTTTAAGGGTGAGGCAGAAACTAATAACTTTCATAAACTTAAAGAAAATTGATAATCATTAGATTTGATCCTGTATTCAATAAAAGAACCTTAAAATAGAAGGATGTGACCTAGAAGAAATTTAAGAATAATGACCTTGCACATTATTTATAGAAATTGGGGAAACTCAATAACCATTAGATTTGACCTTTGAATCCAATGGAAGAACCTTAAGGATAGAAGGGTATGACCTAGAAGAAATTTAAGAAGAATAAAAACTTTTGTACACTATTATACAAATTGCGAGATATGTTAATGTTACAAAATGGATACATAGGGATAAGGAAGAAATTACCACAATGAAACTTAGGGATGAGGAATGAGTTTCCATAGTAATGTTACAAAATGGATACATAAGGATAAGGAAGAAATTACCACAATGAAACTTAGGGATGAGGAATGAGTTTCCATAGTAACCTAATGCAATTGTGAGGTATTCAAATGTTAAAGAATCAATGTTTTTTGAATCGAATGGAAGAACCTTAAGGATATAAGGGTATGACCTAGAAGAAATTTAAGAAGAATAAAAGCCTATGTACACTATTATACAAATTGCGAGATATGTTAATGTTACAAAATGGATACTTAGGGATAAGGAAGAAATTACCATAATGAAACTTAGGGATGAGGAACAAGTTTCCATAGTAACCTCATGCAATTGTGAGGTATTCAAATATCAAAGAATCAGTGTTTGTATGCTAATGTCAAAAATTGACATTGAAGCATAATGAAGCAATTACCACAATGATATTTAAGAATCATGAATGAGTCATCGGATTCACCTACGAAAATTGTGAGGTATGCTAAGGTTAAGAAATTGGTACTTAGAAATGAAGATGGGGTTTCGACAATAACCAATGCATATCACATCCAAGAGAACAATTGATCAATAACCTAAGGAAGAAGAAGACAAATAAAAGAACTTGGTTGTGAAAGTTAAGGTGATAATAATTCACTTGAGTACTAAAGTTAAAGTTAAGGTGATGATAATTCACCTAGGTACTAAAGTTAAGGAAATGATAAAAAAAAACGATACGCAGGGATGAGAAAGGAGTTGCCACACTAATCCAAGAGAGTAATTGAATAATAATGTAACAAAGATTTAAAGACAAATAAAGGACCCTAGATGTTAATGTTAAGAAAATAATATTTCACTTACATTAAGGTCAAGTATAACTAATATTTAAGATTAAGAGAAATTGATCAATAATATCATAAAGAATACAGACAAATAAAGAACCCTAAATGCTAAGGTTAAGAAAATGATATTTCACTTACATTTTGAAGTCAAGTATAATTAATATTTAAGATTGAGAGAAATTGATCAGTAACAACATAAGGCCCTAGATGCTAAGGTTAAGAAAATGATATTTCTCTTACATTTTGAGGTCAAGTATAATTAATATTTAGGATTGAGAGAAATTGATCAATAACAACATAAGAAATAACAAAAGACAACTTAAAGAACTTGGATACCAAGGTTAAGAAACTACTATTTTACTTGGTTGGTTTTTGAGCTTAAAAAACTAATATTTTATTTGGTTTTTAAGATTGAACCTAATTGTAAGTAAGTAATTACAAGCATAATCTAAGAGAATGCTTTTCTTACCAGATTATGTTTAAATAGAAATCTCTCCGATACCAATTAAAACCCTCTCTTTGTAAAAACTTAATATATCAATAATTTACAAAAGATAAAAAAAAGAAAATAAAATGTGAAGATTCTTATTGATTTATAGGGAAATAATGAGACATCGTCTATGTCTTTGTAATTTCTATATTATAGGTTTAACTTACATTACATGTTTAACTTGCATTAAATTGTAGAAAAAATGGAGGCAAATTCTAGGTAATGCTCGAAAAATAGATTTAATTACATGTTTAACTTACATTAAATTGTAGAAAAAATGGAGGCAAATTCTAGGTAATGCTCGAAAAATAGATTTATTATTGACAAACATTATATATTTAACTTGCATTAAATTGTAGAAAAAATGGAAACAACTGTAGGTAATAAGTAATGGTGGAAAAATAGATCTATTATTGACAAGATCATCTTAGACATAAAATTGTAGAAAAAATGGAAGCAACTGTAGATAATAGGTAATGGTGGAAAAATAGATCTATTATTGACAAGATCATGTTAGACATAGAAAAAATAAAAATGTCACATGTGATATGGAGAATAAAGTTGCCATATGAACATGTAGACATAGGTCTAATTGCCATATGGACATGTTAGACATAGGTATAATTGAAAGTATTGTTTGTAATATGGAATTTAAAGTTGTAGTAGCAAACATAAGAATAAAACAATTATTAAATAATTAAACAATTATTAAATGATAAAGTAAAAAATTGAATAGAGTAAGAGAAAGATAAGCTAAAGATAACCTAAGAACTTTTAACAATCATAAGAATAATTTAGTGCCAATTTTATAGAAAGAGAATTTAAAAAATATGAAACGCAAGGAACATAAGAATAAAATAATTATTAAATAATTAAGTCAAAAATTGAATAGAGTAAGAGAAAGATAAGCTAAAGATAACCTAAAAACCTTTAACAACCACATGAATAATTTAGTGTCAAATTTATAGAAAGAGAATTTAAAAAATATGAAAGGGAATCTAAAAATAAAAATAAGGGCATCCAAAAAAAAATATGAAAGATAATTAGAAGGGCATCCAAAAAAAATATGAAAGATAATTAGAAGTGCATATAGATCAAAAATTGAGGTTAGATTTTGGGTAAGGCTATTTTCAAGAATGATAAAAAAGATGCTAGAAGGTTTCAAAAGGATTTGAAAAAGGGGGAGTTTTAATAATGATCATGGTGGTTATAAGGGTTCATTAAAGATTGAAGTTATAAGGATCTAAAAAATTAAAGTTATTAATTTTGATTACTAAAAATTATAGAGGATTAATTAAGATAATTAAAAGATAATTTATAATAAAGATTGAATATTTTAAAATTCATTTATTTGGATAATTATTCATTATATAATTAAATTAAAAATATTAACTTTCACACTAAAATATTTATATGAGAGTTTTTTGTATTATCATCTGTTGATTATTTGGGTTGGTTTTTATTGATGTCAATCCTTGAAGCAAGTCCGGTAGCCCCCAAAACATGGTTAAGGAACCCAATTTTGTATGTGTCATGTCGTTTTTCGTGATATGTGGAACATCACATAACTCCTCACAGTTAGAAATTTATGGCCTTGTGAAGTTGGAGAACGCTCATGAGTTTTCTAGAATCCCTAGAAGGTCAAAGAAGTCAAAATTATTCTAGAAGCTCCTAGAAGAAGTTGACTAGTCAAATGGGTGAAACTATGAGTTAATCATGGGTTAAGTGGTTGTATTAAGAAAATAATTTAAAAATAAATTAGTTGCAACTATAAGTGGAGAACTTACTATTTGTGGGAAGTGGTTGAGCTAAGTGGACAAAGTGGTTAAGTGGATACTTATAGAGGAAGCTACTTGGAGAGTATAAATAAGAGAGTAAGGGTCTTCCATTAGCACCTATTGAGCATATTGAATATCTACAAGTGACTGATGTAACCAAAGGAGATCTAAGGAAAATTTCAGACGGAAGACAAAGTAAAGAAGGCCGGAAATTCCAAGGAGGATAATTCTTTTGATGATTCTTTCTAAGCTTGTGGGTTGGTGTAGTTTGGTAGTTACACTCTGTGGAAGATAGGATTTATGGCTAGTCCTGAAACTAGTCTAAAACAAGTTTTCCGGGTAAAAATGTCATAATTTATTCATAACAGATCCAAATTTAGTGAGACGAAATGCATTGGTTATATTATAGTCTATAGTATGTTTTGTACCATTTTCAAATCCATACAACAAGTATTTTGCATGTGGCATTCCCTACAAGTTCACTCTCTAGAATAAGCCAGAATTCAACAAGGTCTGCCATTTTTTCTATAACTCCTTTTCTGGGAGGTTCCAAGAAATGAAACATGGAGGAATTGTAGAGAAGAAACTGAAGAACATAGTGTACCATTTTCATACCTTTACTCACTACAAGTACAAAGTTATGCTATTTGAAAGTTAAGGTTTGTGGATAATCCAAAAAGTGTACTATGAGACTTAGGTAAGGGTTGATGAAGATTCCCTTATTTTGTTTCTGAATTTATTGGTATAGTTTGAGGATGCATATCAGTTAGGGTTTGTTGTGAGGGTTTTCTGCATTTAACTTATGGTTCATGGTTTATGAACGATACTTGGTTCATGAGACATAGGTGTTATTCAAACACATGATTTGAGTATTTTGCTATGGTATATATTGTGATTGTTGGAGCACTTGTGAGGCACCTTGATTGAGGTGTGCTGCTAAATACTGATTTTATTTGAGGCTACATTTTAGTTAGTGTTTGGTATATGGTTGATGTAATGGATTTCTCCATTTATATTATGGTTCATGGTTTGTGAATGACACTTCATTGATGAGACATATTTGTGGTTATAGCACATGGTTTGAGGTACAAACTTGTGGTATAGTGTTTGAGGTATATGTGATCAGATCAAATTGGTTGATGAGTATACAGTGATATATTTGACAGAACATGTTGTGACAGTGACATATTCAGTTTCTACATTTGACACTTATATTTCAAGGAAGTTGGACGAGGAAAGGAAAGATGGTTGTAGACACCTTCCGGTTGTAGCTGAAGAACTTAGGGGGTTGTAGCCTCCTTTTGGTTGGAGCCAGAAAATTAGGGAGTTGGAGCTTCCCTTACGTTGTAGCCTGAAAACTAGGGGGTTGGAGCCTCCTTCCAATTGGAGCTAGAAAACAAAGGAAGTTGCAGCTTCCTATGAATGTACTTCTTTAACATATATAAGAAAAAACATTATGTGTTTTTCTCCCACATTGGGTTTCCACGTAAAAATAATGGTGCACTATGTATTGTGTTGATGTGTATGGTTGTTCATTATTCGTTTATACTTCTTATATTTGATACCATTGATACATTGCTTATACGTTGGTTAATATACACTGTGGTTAAAAGATTAAAAGGGTTAAAAAGTGAAAGAAATTACACATTATTGATTCAACCCCCTCTCAGTAATCCAACATCATTAAGAAGGTAATATATAAAAATTGTGAACTATAATTTCTTTTAACAAAATATTAAAAAAACAATTAATCCCTTATCGTTTTTCTTGAGGTTTAATAGATCAAAGTTGATCTTAGTTGATGGTAAAGATCATCATCATCATCGTCACCATAATATTATGTTCACACAAAAAGAGAAATAATCCAACAAGGTGGAGGTATTATGAATAATAAAAAACGTTAAGTTGTGTATGCATACAAAAAAGAAAGAAAGCAAAATAGAAATAAATTTGAAGACAAAGTACAAGAAGAATAAATGATGACAATCATACATTTAAATCTAAACTAAAATGAATAACTTAAAATAGGTAATTGAGAGAGAAGAGGAGAGACGGTTGTTTGAAATTTTACCCCTTTGTGAAGGAATATGCCAACTTTGCAAACATACAAAAGTCACTTGTATAATGAAGGTGTCATGACACACTTAGATTTATGAATGCCCTAATGTCGTGAACAACATTCGAACCCTTTCTATAGAGGAATAAACTTTTTCTTTAGAAGGCTTAGAGTCTGGGGTTAAGCAACTCACAAAAGGGAAAGCTAAGGACATCTAAGGCTAATAAGCAAAAATTCTAAAATTTGGAGGGCCTATCCTCATCCATTACATTCAGAAGTTATTCAATTTAGTAGGTAGGGTTTCCCTAAACATGAGAGTCAAATCCCCATTGTTCCTATTTTTAAAAGCAAGGATAAAAAAATCCCTCTAATTATAGGGACATTATGGTTATCCCTCTTTTATCCAAGTTGTATGGAATTATTCTGGAAAATAACATTAGCATATGGATAGAAAGTCATGGGAAAATATCCAAATTCCAAGCCACATTTAGGAGTTATCATTCAACTATGGACCACCTTGTTACACTTAGGATCATTGTGGAGGAGTGTTGCAATAAAAAAACCAATCTTCTATGTTGCTTCATTGAGTTTAGAAAATAATTTGACACAATGGTTGGAACTAACCTCTAGAATAGATTAGAAGAGATAAATGTTCATTTTGAGTTGAGCACTATTGCAATAAAGTTGTACTAGAATGCCATTTCCAAGCTGAGAAACACCAAGGGATGATCAAAAGAAATTAATTATAATATAGGAGTTAAACAAGGTTCCCCCCTATCCATTACCTATTTTAGCATATGCATTAACAAGTTAGAGAGTTTCTTAGAAGAAGCAATGTGTGTCAACATACCTCTAGATACTATAGTCATCATCCTTATTATGTATGTTGATGATATTGTTCCTCTGGAAATGAACCCTTATGATATTCACAAACAACTAAATATTTTTGGCTAAATCATTGGGGTCTTGAGGAATAGGTCACTCTAGAGAATAACGATATTATTTAAAATATTTACATTTAAATTTAAGAAAATGTCATGCTGCAATAAATAATTAGAGGATAAGACAAAATTAAGATACTACAAGGAGGCGATCAACCCTAATGTATAAGACCAAAATCATCTCTTTGTTTTAACTAGCATAAAGGAGAAAATCAACATTGCTAAAATAAGAACAAACTTTTACCAGATCCATAGTGAAATAGGACATAGGACAATTCCTAAAATGTCATGGGTTGAAAGAATTTGTCATCTTTGTGATGCTAAGACGGTTGATTTAGGAATTCTTTTCATAAATCTTTTCAAGTACGAAAATAAAACTTTAAAGAAAACCAAGTCATTTCTTACCCTTTTTTTAAGGTCTGATAAACCAATATTGATTTTAGTAGAAGTTAATAGCCATCATCATCATCATCTTAAATTCATAATAAACTATGCATTTACCCTATTGGAAAATTAAAATTTTTAAATGACATTAGTAAACTTGAACATAATAAAGTCACATGAATTTTGAATTGGTAGAGTTCACATCAATTTTGAATTGGTAGATTTAATGGATGCTGAAAATGTTTACTTTAATCTTGTGAGGTGGTAGAATGTGTGGTGAAGATGACTACCCAACATTGATGGGTTAACCCTTATTTGTGTGCACGGAAGACTATGGTAATGTTAAAGAACAATTTTGCACTACATTGTGATTCAGCAATAAAAGTTCAAACATCCAAGTAGATTTATTTTACTTTAATCTTGTGAGGTGAGGTGGTAGAATGTGTGGGGAAGATGACTACCCAACATTGATGGATTAACCCTTATTTGTGTGCACCAAAGACTATGATAATGTTAAAGAAAAATTTTGCACTACATTGTGATTCAGCAATAAAAGTTCAAATATTCAAGTAGATTTATTTTAAGTAGAGAAGTTCCATATATTAAAATTTATATCAAGTCAAAAATAAAAATAATATATATAAAAAATTATAATTAAAAAAAAAAAAGTAAGTATGAGAAATTATAATAATAATAATAATTTGTTTCCAAACGTTGGATGATTCAAAGGTTGTTAAATGTTGGATGATTCAAAGGTTGTTAGCAGAGTGAATATAGCAAGTCTGCAACCCTCGCTGTCCCAAATTTGTATCTGTCACCTTGAACATGATTTTGCCTAGAAGTCTTTCACGCACATATATCAAGAACTAAACCAAGCGATGGATAGGCTCTCCAACTAAGCCTTGGAATGCTGCGTTGGGTCCTTTGCATTTCAGGAGTTCAATTATTAATTGGAAAATGGAACGTATGTATGAGAACTTGACCAGGCCTGAAAGGAAGTGATCTCTAAAGTTTCGGTTACAAGATAGTTTTGATGACGAGTTTCAACATAGTTGGATGTTTATGAGATGAAGGTAGTTTGGCTCTGTATCATTTTTTGGGATCAATTC
>JASDQU010586721.1:11443-28825 GCA_032191745.1 Picea mariana | reverse complement strand
TCATTTATAAGAAGTTATTTTTAATTTTGATAATCATTATAATTTATGAAAAATTATTTTGAATTTTGAATTTTAATGTTTTAAATTTGAGTAATTAATATGTTTTTCAATTTCAATTTTATTTAGAGTATCAAATCAATTTATCATCGTTTCTTACATATTTAAACATTTTCATACCATGAGTTAAAGGTTTTCGAGTACGAAAAAAGTTAATAGAAAAAAGATAAATGGTATAAAACTAAGAATTTTGAAGAGAATAAAAAAAAAAAACAATTTTATGATCTAATTTAATTTAAACAACATAAGAATATATAAGAATATAAATAATAAATAATTTTATTTTTTTAAGAATAATAATAAAAGTGAATAAATAACAATGCTATTTAGAAAAGAAATCTCATTTACTCTTTATGTTTACCAATAACTATTAATGATCTTTAAAAATAGATATCTCTCACACACTTATAAAATGATTTTACCATTAATAAAAATAACATAATAATAACAATGGAATGTCTCAAGATCTACGGTCTTAACATGTTTCTATAAAAAATTATACTTTCCTTCCTACGATGTTTTAGAAAAAATGGAATGCCAGAATAGGGGACCTCCACGATTAGGGTTACCCTATCCACCACCTGCAACAGGCTCCTTGTTGTTGTTTGCACCAGATCCCTTGTCAGCGTGATTCGAGTGGGAAAAACACTGGTATCAAGAAGGTGATTGTAGATCGTATTGGAAAATTGCTAGTTTGACCACTAAATCTGCATTTATCTTCTTTCGGTCATTGGATGAAAACGTCTACCACAAATCCCAAAGGTTGAAATATAGGGCACAACTGGATATCTTGTCAACAACTACTGGATTTGGAGCCAACTAAGTTGACTCATCCCTAGAGGAACGATTGAAAAGGGAAAGATCTAATAACAAAAAGACTAGATAGATTCCTTCTTTCAGAAAAGTTGCTAGAACAACAATGGGTACATTTNCACTAGATCCCTTGTCAGCGTGATTCGAGTGGAAAAAACACTGTTATCAAGAAGGTGATTGTAGATCGTATTAGAAAATTGCTAGTTTGACCACTAAATCTGCATTTATCTTCTTTCGGTCATTGGATCTGTGCTATCCTCACCCTAGCTTCACCATGGGTAAGCCTCCCAACCCAAAAGAGGAAGCATTTTATTCTTTGATCAAGTTATCTAACGTTGTTGGTGAAAAACATATTAAAAAGAGTCTACGAAACCATTCCGAAACTGGATATGCCATCATCATAAGCTAAAAGGAAATCTATTTTCATGCATGAGAGAGCCTTGGTTGGTAAATTCACAGGACTTTGGCCAAGTCCTAGAGGAGTCCAAGATTAGATTTTAGAGAAATGGGCTATTCTGGGTAACATTTCTGGGTTTTATTGCAGAAACGGTTTCTATGTGTTTACTTTTATCAACAAAGAAGAGCAGGATCTAATCTTCAGATTGGGTTCCTACTTCATGGGCTCCCAGGGAATGTTCCTTTCCATTGGACCCTTAATTTTGATCATGACATGGAAATTTCCTCTCCTCCCATATGGATCAAATTGCCACGTCTCACCATTATTTTATGGGATGAAGACTAGCTTAAAACTATTGGCAATAAGTTGGACTATTACATTGATTGATCTAAGCCAAAAGGGAATATTTCCACTTATGTTATAATTTGTGTGGAAATATATTTTGAAAAGGAATTTCTAGAGGTGATTCAACTCAATTTGGAGGGATGAAGCTACCTTCAAGCCCTTGATTACAAGAAGATCCATTTGAAGTGAAACACTTTCCATGAGTATGTTCATTTCACTAAAATATACCCAAGAGTTCAAGAAAATCAACCATCTTTGAAGCAGACACCAACTCCTCAAAATAATTATGATCAAGAATAATTCAAACAAGTGCCAAGAAGGTGCATACTTAGCCTGAAAAAAAGGCCTCGGTCAGGACCATCTAATGTCTCCAACAATAGATTTGAAGTTCTTAAATATTACAAGGAAGAGGAAAAGGAACATGTAGCTATAGGTTCTCTGAAGATTAACCTATATATTAATGTTGGACCATAAGAAAAAGGTAAGAGGAAAAAAAGGTAACAAATCCAAATAGTAAGGATGAGACTTCAATTGGGGTATCAAAAACTCCCCAAGAAAAAGATTCAAATTCAAAAGGGGAGGAGTTTGAAAAATAAATGGAGAGAGAGGAGGAAACTAATGGGAAAACATATCCTTGAAGCCTTTGACTCTCCTTCCTTTGTAGAAGTTCCAAAAAAATATTTGTGTCCTTCTCCTTCATTAACAAGAGATAGAAAAAAAAAAAACGTAGAGAGAAATAACCATAGTAAAAAAGCTCATGGGGCTTAACAAATCCTAGACTCCCTCATGTTTAATGGGGGAAGAGTTCCACATAGAAGATAATTACGTTTTGTTTTTTCATTATTTTATGTAATCAATTTGTAATAATTTATTCTTGCAATGAGGAAGTAGTAAGATTATGTTATGAAGGTCTAGGTTTGGATTTCTCCCTTTCATCTATATGGTGGTAGAAGGATTGAATATTCTATTTGAAAAACTATGTACAAATGATGTATTAGCTAGTGACCAGTGAGGCTGCAATAATTTTTCTAATAGAAAAATAATCATTTCTGTTAAAAAAACAAAAAAAGCATGCCCTACCCCTTAGAACAAGTGTTTCCCATAGTGATTTATTAGCTACATATGCTTATGTATGAAGAATAGTCATAATCACTCGACCCTGCACTCATGCACGACAACACATGATCTTACAAGTTCTATGTCTTTGCAATGGTAATATGGGTCCCCAAAATGAAAATATGACAGATCAAGGAGGATTACGTAAGGGTGCAGAAGATCTCTCTAACACAAGGAGTCTCATCTTTGTTTTGTTTAAATATTTAAACAAAAAACTAGTGTACAGTTCACCAATGCATGGAGCTCTTCCTCTAACTCATTGGTGAATCTCTTCTTTCTATCTAGTGTGGATCAAAATGTCTACCACAAATCCCAAAGGCTAAAATATAGGGCACAACTGGATATCTTGTCAACAACTAGTGGATTTGGAACCAACTAAGTTGACTCATCCCTAGAGGAACGATTGAAAAGGGAAAGATCTAATAACAAAAAGACTAGATAGATTCCTTCTTTCAGAAAAGTTGCTAAAACAACAATGGGTATTTAAATCAAAAGTGGTGGTAGGTGGTTACTCAGACCACATGCTGGTTTTGTTGAGTTTGGTCAAGAAATCTCCACATTCTCCCTCCCCATTCAAATTTAATCATATTTGGTTAAAGAATGAGGATTATTGGAAGCTAGTCATCCAAACATGGTCTCTGTTAAGTGATATTGAGGGTCACTCATTTACGTCTCAATTTGATTCAAATTTAACAAATATAAGAAATGTATCAACAAGATGGGAAAATGATTTTTATAAGGAGACAAAAACTCTTAGGGAGGTGGAATCTTCCATTGGGGTTATGTTGATCGATAGGTTGGTCAATTCATTATCTAGTGAGGAGGAATCCAGTCTTACAAACCTCCTGAAGAAAAAAAAGAGCTTCTGGCCAATGAGGAGGTTAAGTGGAGACATAGAATTACGGCAATATGGATACATGAGGGGGAAAATAACAAAATATTTTTACATAAATATTAAAATTATCGTAAGGTAATCAATACCATTAGCGATATTTATGATGAGGATGGATACAAAAAATCCTCATTCAAGAAAATTGTTGAAGTAGGGAAGGCATACTTTTCCAACATCATGAAATMCCCTCCTAGTTTCCCTATTAGAGAGATTCTCCAAGTGATTCCAATATTTCCTAAAGTGTTCAATCAGGAATAGAAACTTTCCCTAGTGGAAGAGATCACAGAAAAATAATTTTTCATGACTTTGTCCTCTTTTCAAAAAGGAAAAAGCCCGATTTTGGATGGGTTGATATTCGAATTTTTCCTGGGATTTTACGACCTTCTTAAAGGTAATATTTTAAAAGTAGTCCAGGAATCTCAAAAATCCTAGAAAATATGGGATTCTTTCAATGCTTCGTTCCTGGCCTTAATCCCGAAGAAAAAAGAAGCAACCTTTTTCAAGGTTTTCAAACCTATTTCCTACTGAAATTTAATTTATAAACTTATAGAAAAACTCATAGCTTCTAGATTAAAACCTATCCTTAGTGATATAATATCATAAGAAAAAATTGGATTTATTAATAAACGCCAAATTCAAGATGCTCTCTCAATCACTCAAGAAGCTCTACACTCCATAAAGAAAAAAAGCATGTCCTCCTTGTTCATGAAACTCGCCCTTTCCAATGCTTATGAAAAACTTAACTGGTTGTTCATCAGATTGGCTCTTATCCAATTGGGCTTGAATCTGAATATGGTTAACTAGATAATATCCCATGTTGAATAATTGTCTTTCTCCATTTTCATCAGTGGGGCCCCATCAGCTTCATTCAGCTCTAGCAAAGGCCTCTAACAGGGCTCCCCCTTTCCCCCTTTCCTTTTCCTCATAGTTGTGGAAGCCCTAAGTTTTCTCATCAAAAAAAACAAGAAGAAATGGGATTCTCAAATGGTTAAAAATATGAGATTATGAAATAATTTCTCATTTACTTTTTCTTGATGATGTAATTCTTTTAGGTGTAGGGAAAGAACTAGAATTGATCCAACTCAAAAATATTATAACTCTTTTCTGCTCAGCTATAGGTATGGATTTAAATATCAACAAATACATCATGCTTCAAAATGCATATGATGAAGGATTATCTAACAGGGAAAAGGATCTTTTACCTTTCGAAGGGAAGAAAATTGAAGATGGCCTCAAATATTTGGGTTTCTCTTTGAATCCAAATGCATACTCCTTCAGATAATGGTTATGGCTGAAAAATGATACAGGTGAGAATAGAGGTATGGTCAAATAATTTTCTGTCGAGAGGGGGTCGACTCACTCTCCTAAACTTAGTCCTTACGAGCATACCAATATATTGGGAGATAATTGCAAAAATCCCTAAGGGGATATTAACCAAAACAAGGAATATGAGTGTCAACTTTTGATGGGTTGGTCTAAAGGAGGCAGGAAGAATTCCTCTAGTTAAATGGTCCAGATTGGCATTTCCAAAAGAACAAGGGGGTTGGGGTATAAAAAATATCCATTACTTTTGCAAATATCTTGCAGTGAAAAGTCTATGGTGATTGGTACACAATAAAATCCTGGGGTAAGGGTGATGGAAACAAAATATTTTTCAAGTATGACATTTGTTGAATGGTTAAGAGGTCCTCAGAAAGTGGTAACAAACAATTTGATAGGATGAAAATCATTAGTGGAAACTTTTCCATTGATAGGTGACTAGACTGCATGTCATATTGGCCTTAGAAAGAACATTAGAATTGGGACAAACCAATGGGTAGGAGTAGGATCTGGATATAAAATCTCATAAGATCTGGTAAAAGAGTTGAATGACAGAGGAATCATAACCATTTGGGATGCAAAGATAGAGAATGTGGACTTTCTAAGAAGAAGCTCCTCGAAATATTATGAGGTTCTGGAGATAAATGGAATAAAAGCAGAGGAATGGGATAATTACATGGAATTATTATACACAAATATGATATTTTTAAATGAAGATGAGGAATATTCCCTTGTATGGGAGAAAAATGAAAATTCTGGTAAATACCCAAGAAAACTCAAATATGTAATTCAGGTCTAATTGAATGTAGTTGTTGACAGAAAATGGTGGTGGAAATATCTCTCGTTTGTTCCTGCTCCAAAAAAAATTAAACTAATGAGTTGTCTTGATATGGAAAACCATTTTCTCACGTGGGACATTGGTATAAGACGAGGTTGGATAGGCCCTGACAAGTGTGTTCTGTGTGCAAACAGTGGCGAAGATGCTCAACATATTTTTCTTCTATGCTCGTTCTCTCAATAGGTGAGGGATGAAGTATAAAAAACAACGAAACTACGATTCCAGGAAGCAGAGAGATCACTTGAGGAATGGATTAAAGGTTGGAAGTAATAATTAATTGTTTATCAATCTCCCCCTTTCTTCATATTTTATTTTATATGGTGGGATAGAAACATAAAAAAAAAATAGAATTTGTATTTTACCCCGAAGGTATTGGCATATTTGGCTTCAAATATTTCCATGGAATTTAAGTCTGAAACAAAGTTCCCAAAGAAAATGGTGAAAAAAATGCCAGATTTAAAATACGAAATCCCCTAGTGATTGTTTGATGGAGCAAGCCAAGGATTTCCTCCAAATTGCCAAGTTGGCGCTATTCTTTACATTTCATCCACACACTACTACAAAATAAAATACTCTCCATGTCAAGAATCTAAAATGAGGGCTGAGATATTATCATTATGGGATTTATTATTCATGGTAGATACACTCAGATCGAAAAAAGTCCAGCTACTAGGGGATTCCAAAACCACTGTAGATTGGGTTGATGGAAAACTATTGATACAGGTCCTTAGACTTAAACTAGTCACGAGGTAGATCATGGAATTCATATTAGTTTTAGAATGGTACTCAATTCATCGCATATATAGGGAGCTAAACAATATAGCATACGTCCTTTCAAAGGAATATCTCATTCTGGTCAAAGTCACTTTTTGTTTACAATAGTTTTTTAGGGTCGAGTCTGCAATGATATGTGTTGTGATAAATATTACCCTATGGACAGGATAAGATCCCCTTTGGACCAAGACTCCTATATTTGGTCCAAATACAAAAGAGAGAAAGTGGTTACTACTTAATTCTCTATAGATCTAACTGAATCAATCAAGCAAGAGAGAGAAGAAGAATATAGTGTACCTTGTTGCGATGTTTGTCCTCGTTGCTACAATATGTAGGATTGATCTCCAAGATCCTCAACACAAATGAAACCCTTCAAATAATATCAAACGAACTATTCCTCTTAGTCTATATGATTATATAAAGAAATCCATCTATGAAGACTAAAACGACAATAGACAAGAAAATGTAGAACACATGAACTTGAAGGGAATAGGCCAAGTTTATATTAATTGGAAAGCCAAAGAAGGAACTTACAAATCAAGATTTATGATGTAGTAACTTCTCCAAACTCCCCTCATCCAACTCTTGCATGAATCTTGACATCAAAATGTTGATGCTTCCTCCATAATCAAAGGTTTGATACCTAAATCTTCCTCCTTTCACCTTGGAAATACCTTCAATATATAGGCTTGGGAGGCACAACCACCATGAGAAAATGAAGGATATGGTTGAGAATATGGATATTTAAGGTTTTTATTTGATCCTAAGATGAAGCCATAGCATAGGGATCGAACAAAGCCAACCTAATACCAAGAGATCTGGCTCTCAGGAAAAGGTGGGAGATCCATTGATTCCCTCTAACACGACTGACACTCCCCCAAAATTGAACACAGGGAGCCATACTATAAATTTGTGCTCCCTTAAAATGGAAATGAGGTGCCACCCCATGAAATGGTACTCCCCCAACATGGCCAGGGGGGCGCAACCCTTCATAAATGCCCCCCAAAATGGTTGGTTTTCCAAGAAAAAGGTGTGTTTTTGGCCTTGAAATGATGGGTTTCTTATTCCAATATGTATTAGAGGTCATGGAAAATGTATTTCATGGTTTCAAGGTGTTTTTAATCTCATAAAAGTGAATGAGACACTCGGTAAGGTACATATGAAACTTGCGACAGTGCATGTGACACTTAACAAGGTGCATACATCACTTTGCGACACTTGTGCCACTTAGGGTGTGAAAATCAAGTGTGACATTTTGATGTGTAACAACAACTGAGAAAGAACATAGAACTGGCACAAGATAGGAACATCACTAGAGAAAGATAGTGCACCATAGAAATAGCACAACTGACAACTGGTAACTAGCAACTGCAACTACAACTAACAACTTGCAGCTGCAACTAGTATGAAGCAACTAGAAAACACCACACAACGTTATCACAAATATTTTATAGGTAGTGCATAAGAGAAATCACCAAGAACCACCAAGAATATCCTTCCCTAAGTGGGGTGCACTCTCCAAGAGAACCAGAGAACCAGAAATAGTGAAATTGTCACAATTGCAACTGCTAGCTACCTACTGCGCACTACAAAAGGAGAAATACTTGTTTGTACAAATGAAATGATCCAGCCTATATTTATAATAATTTGGGTGCTTGTCTTGGCCTACTTCGCATTCTGGATCTTTATTATTTTCCTACGGGGGCGACTTCTCTTATGGGTTCTTCAATATTACTTTATTATTTTTGTGGGCCGACTTCTTTTCGTGGAAATTATATTTCCACTTTGTTCTTTTTCCTGTGGGCCAACTTTTCTTCTGGGGTGTTATTAAACTGTTCAATTGTCTTCCTTTGACTTCTTGGAGTATTCTCTTATAAGAAAAATTTTCCAGGAGGGAATACCTCCCATTACTACTAAAAACATCAACACTCCCTCTTAGCTAGGGAGGCATTCTTCTAAGATGTTTTCTTCTAGTAGTCCCAATCATACCCATCCATTTCACATGGCATGGGAAATAATACCATCATAGTATTAAAACTACGCTGCAAGAATATAGTAGCCCCAATGCTACCACCATAGTCTCACGACTACATTATCTAGTAGTCCAATACTACCACCATAGTCTCATGACTACACTATGAGCATCCAGTGGTACAAGGCCACTGCCATAGTCTCATGACTACGCTATCTAGTAGTACAATACTACTACCATAGCCTCCATGACTGCGCTATCCAGTAGTACAATAATACTGCAATAGTCTCCACGACTACGCTATCCAATAGTACAATACTACTGCCATAATCTCCATGACTATGCTATGAGCATCCAATAGTACAAGACTACTATCATAGTCTCACGACTATGTTACCATAGTCTCTAGATGTTTCTATCCCATTTGAGTTGTCATATATTGGAGGAGACATTGTCACTTCTTCCTCCAACTCTTGGGCTTCTTCTGAATGCACTAGATCTAAGATCCCTTTGGGTATGTTGTTATTGCTTAGATAAATGTCCATTTCCCAAGTGTCCTCCTGTAAACACCCTCATATTATGTACAAGTGCACTATCCAACTTTGTATTCTAATATGAGAGATTACATCAACAATAATAAGTTATAAATTTGAATAAGAAGGTTCAATGTCCAGGAAAATGTCAACGAGCCTAAAACCCTAAAAATTAAACTTTGAAAAAAAGTCAATCTGATAAGTGCAGTATGTGCGCTAGGGATAGGTTATTTTCTCTATGATAAAATTTGTCTCAATCGACTTTATAATAAGTTATCAACAATATTTAGGAAATAAATTAAAACCGTGCAACGATAAATATCACAATCTTCCTTCCAGTGGTTAGACTGTTCTGAAGGAAACCTGCTCTAATACCGTGTTAGATTTTCATAAAATTTTGTTAGCATTATATTTACCATAGAATTTTGATCTTATTTTAACATTCAACAACCACATACAGAAATATATAAGAATCAAATAAACAAGCACAAGAAGACACACAAATTTATCTTGGGAAAACCCCAAACTCAGGGAAAAATCCAACCAACTTTTCTTAGAGAGAATATTTATAATATCCCAATACAAACATGAACAAGCTCTATTTAAAAGAGAAAACCAACAATGAAGAAACCCTGATAACAAATAATTATCTCTTCTTCTTGTCATACCCTAGCGAGGGTAGACAACTGAGCAATACCACAGAACTAGCACAAGATAGGTGCATCACTAGAGCAATATAAGGCACCACATAACCAAAACAACTAGAAACTAGTAACTGGAAATTGGAACTGCAAATGACAACTGGAAACTACAACTGACAACTTTCACGAAGTAGCTAGGCAATGCCACACAACCTTAGTGCAACTCTTCTAAAGGTAGTGCACAAGAGAAACCACCAAGAATATCCTTCCCCAAGTGGGGCACACTCTACAAGAGAACCAGAGAACCATAAATAGAAAATCTATCAAGAATGTAGATGATAGCTACCTAGTGAGCACTCCAGAAGGAGAATTGTCTATCTGTATAAATGAAATGATCGAGACTGTATTTATACTAATATAGGCACTTGTCTTGGTTGACTTCTCATTCTAGATATTTATTATCTTCCTGTGGGGCCAACTTCTCTTCTGGGGTATTAAATATTACTTTATTATTCATGTGGGCTAACTTCTCTTCCTGGAAATTGTATTTCTACTTTATTCTTTTTCTCATGGGCCAATTTTTCTTTCGGGGTGTTCTTTAATTATTCAATGGTCTTCCTTTGACTTCTTGGAGTCTTCTTCTCTTCTAAGAAAAGTTTTCTAGGAGGGAATACCTCTTACTTCTACCAAAAATATCAACATTATGTGTCATCTTCATCTCTAATAATTTATTGAATAAAAAACAGAGGTCATATGCCCAATATATGCCAATTTTCCCCTTAGATTTTGGAATCCTCCCCCTCCATTTTTGAAATTTCTACTAAGTATTATCTCTACTCTGAATGTTTTTCCTCATTTCCTTCCACTCTTCTCTACATACCTTTCTACCCATATACTTAGCCATTTCTCATGAATGTGGATGTAGGAATCCTTCCCTCATTTCCACTTTCCACTCCTAATCTCTCAACACTTAGTCATTTTCACTAAGTCTTCTTACTAAGTTTTACCAAACTACATCACCCTACCTCCACATTTCCCTATTTCTATGTAAATATATTTGTTGATTTTATTATTTCATGAAATTATCCACTATATCTCTTAGCTCTATCTCTCCCTCCTTTATCATATTTGGGACACATGGTAGTGAGGTCAACCTATGACATTATGACACGTGGAAGTGACGTGACCTATCCCTAGGTGACATGTGGCAGTGACATGACCTATCCTTGGGTGACATGTTGATGGTACGGGTTAGACATAGATGACTTAGTAATGGCTTGGAATGATGATTGGGCAATAGCATGTCAACCAAAAGTTACATTGTGCATAAGCTACGAAGGGTTCCATGAATTTCTCTACCTGAAAAAAAAATAATATGGGATCCCATTTTAATTTTAGAACATATATGAGAACTATTCCCCAATGCATGTGGGATAAATGGGGTAGACTTGCAAATCAAATGCTCAAAATTCACATGGACAGATCAACAACTGTTGAGTCTCTATCTTCCGGAGGCCATAACTTTTGATATCGATGTCAAAGTTCAAAAAACGAGAGCTCAATGGAAAGATAGAGACAATAGGAACACTATAGAAACCGTTTCCATGGCTCGAATCATGATGATCATGCCCTAAAAAATAAATTATAGTCAGGACTATTTTCTAGCTTGACAACTAATTATTTTTGGAAAATTGTTACTAAAAGAAAATTACTAGCTTCTAAAGTTTGTCCCAGCTGATGGAATAGATATCCAAGGGGAAAATAAAACCCTAACTAAAAATAAGTTTCAATAATATGAAGAGAACATTATAAAAGGGGTGAAAGACATTCAAAGAAAGGAGGATTTTTTGCAATTGTTGTTGGTAGTCATGAGTTTTTATAGTGGAGAAGTGTTCGTAAGAAACAAGTTTTGTCTTTCCAAGATTCTGTTAATTGGTCTGCTTAACTTTATTCCTCATCTTTCTTTGTTCTTGATTCTTTCCATTAAGTTTTCCATGTGTGTTTTTCAAATAGGAAGACCTGGGTCTAATCAACTCTTTCTCTGAATTCGTCTAATCATTTTTCATGATATTTAAGGTCCAGAGGAGAAAAATCCCTGCTTGTAAAAAGAAAAATGTAGTTTAATTTAGTTTATCTAATTGTCATTAAGATATTTTTGAGGTTGTTTCAGCCCTCTTGTTTTATACATTGTTAAACTTGTTACATTTGGGATATTATTATAAATTTCTCCCACAAAGAACTATTTTGGGGCATTACATTAGTGATTTCTCAGAATTTGAGTCTAAAGCATGTGATTTCAAATGTATTATCTAACAAAATCTTTTTTGAGTTCCAAAAAAATGATCATGTAAAGTTCTTTGATGGGATGTCCATTTTACTTTTCATTCATCTTGAAATGTCATAGCTACTTCCAGGTTCACATTATTTTAAAAAGGGAGGAAAAATATTTGTTGAAAGAAGACTCCAAATCCCGTGAATACAAATATTTGGAGATATAATTATCTATTTTTTCTTAAATGATATGATGTGCTTGACAAGTACATATGTATATAAGAATTTGTACATCTATATTTAAAGTTTGTATATCTATATATAAGGGTTTTTATTGGAACATTTGTTGGGATTTTCAATTCCATGCATATAATTCCATAAGAAAAATCTTCCATATATAAAGAAAGAGGAGTAACACCTCTATAAAAACAAGGAGAGTCTTTCTTTCTCCCCACAATATTTTCTCTCGATGTTGGTTATTTTCCCTTGATAGGTAACAAAATCAACCGAGGGATAAGTGAAAAGAATATTATTTATTTCTATCATAAGTTCCTTAGCCTTGCTTAATGATTATTATTAACTTTGAGAATTACTGATCAATGTGATATATATGTACTTCTCACAAAGGTATGTCGTCTCTCTTATTCATGCAAATATATTACATGATTTTTGAGCATGAAATGGATTATTCACATTTACTCACATTTACTCTTCCTTGGGGTTCTCTCTCTCAGCGTAAGCTCCCATAGTATTGTTGTAATACAATTCTAGAAAACCGTTGCCATGAACTGTGAAGGAATTATGATTGTGTGTAAGGGAAATTGTTGTTATTGAAGAAATTAACTATAGTTGATAATCCCTGGAATCCTAGTAGTGAAATTTCCTAGCCAGTCTGTGATGGATCCCTAGAGGGAAGTGGGATAGCCCAAGAGAATATTCATCAAAGAAGAGTATCCCATTCCTTGGGTTGTGTAGTTTGAGGAGAAACAGGGCTAGTGGATTAGGATTGCTACAGAGGAAATTGGCTCATGAACTCTAGAAATGGGGCCATGTGAAGAGAGCTAGAGATATCCATAGATAATTCACCCTTTTGGATTCATAGCCTTAGCTTATAGGTGGCCTCTTTTGCACAGAGATTAAGTGTAGTATAAAGCCTATGGTTGGGAAGAATATCCTTCTTTTGTAGCTAGTTGGTGGATAATTTCTAGAAAGACAAGAGTTCTTGATTTACTTGTGACTGTGATGAATTATTTTGGTTTATGTCATGCATTGAAATTAGTTTCTAGTTTGTTTAGTTTTGATTGCTTATATTATAAATTCATTTATATTTTTTAGTTCACAAATAAATGAATTATTTTATTATGCTTGCATTACTCTACATTAGCATACATGCATTCTATCATTGGTTAAATATCAGAGTATTGAGGTTGTTGATGGTATCAAAAAAATATTTGATCTGGTTGTGGAGTACCCCATAGATTAAATAGTGCTAAAAGGATTACTAGGTATGCTACAACACAAATTAGCTCCAAATATAACATATTACAAACTAAACACAACATTTTAAGTGAAAAATATGCAGATTAGTAAAAGATTGAGCTAATTTGGTGCTCATTTAGTGTTATTTTGTCTTTCAAAACATGGTTGTAGAAACCACTTTGTAGTAGGTAGGAATAGAGTCCATGACCTCATTTTCCCTTGTAACACTTAGATGAAATTTTTCATTATCACTTAAGTCTTCTTAAAAAAATCCATTTTTTTAAAGCAATAAGTTAAAGAAGTCAAAAATGAGAAATGAATTGGTTGTTTTGGTGGGTGGATAACATAAATAAAATTGAATTAAAACACCCTAAGGAGAGGGAATCACCAAAAAAAAATACGTTGGTAAGGTTGGAGAGAAGCATGGTGTATTTTGTTTCATTTAATCCTTTAAAATCACTTAAAAATTGAAAGCACGTGGGGAATATACCTTGGAGTTCCCACCAAAACCTTATAGTATGGAGCACTCTCAACTAAATTGTGACCATTTTAGATCCAAAGGAATCATATGGAGGAGGAGGACAATGGGGTTTCAAACCTGGGACCCCCCACCAAAATGAGAATGTTGCTATTGATTTTCGGCCATCAGATGAGTTTGGTTAGGAGGCTAGATCTTTTGACCACACTAAACAAACTTATTGACCCTCCCATCCTATCAAAACCCCACAAGGAAAAGACGACTATATATTGGCTCATTACCCCTTAATTGGGGCATATTATATTATTAATGTTATTTTATTTATGTTGGCTTTAGGCCATTAGTTGTAATTATACCTCCTAGTCTCCTATATATACCAAGGAGACATTTTCATTTTGAATCATCTTGTACTTGAACATTTAAGTGGGGTAAAAGGAGTTTTCCCCCTCAAAGAGGATTATTATCTGAAACTATCTCTTTTTCAAGGCATTGAGTACTTTTTCTGAGGTTTTTCTATGCTATATTGATATTTGGTTCTTAACATATGGTATCAGAGCTCAAGGTATTGGGGTTTCACTGCTACATCTGAGACACCTTGGTATTTTCACTATAACTTGTTTTCTACAACGTTTCAAAAGGAACGGCTTGGAGGATATTTAGTAGATGGATCAAGGTATGTTGGGTTCAAAATTCAGCTCCTCAGGCCATATACTTCCAGAGATACAGCCTATATAAGATAGGGTTCTGGAATCATCCTGAACTGAGTCATTGAGGAATTTGCGCTATATAATATTTTCTGTAATGTTTCAGACCCTGAAATCCAAAGGCTATTCACATAAATTAGTAAGGTATCTGTGGTAAAAATTTCAGCTTCCGGGCATCTTAAATTTGTAGATACACCTTGCGTAAGATATGGTATCTGACTAGTCCTATTGACTAGTCTCAAGAAGGTGTTCCATGTAAAACAATCATAACTTCTTCTTAGAGTATCCAAATTGAGTGAGACTAGTTTCATTGGATCATGGATAGTCTATAGTATTTCTTTTGTGAGTTTCAGAATTTTATATCAATTATTTTGTGCGAGGCATGCTATACAAGTGAGATCTCCTGGAAAGGATAAAAATCGGCAAGTTGTGGGGAAGTTACCATAAATTCCAATTGGCACATCCAATTTTGATCAGACCTATGGCATTGTAGAGAAGAAATATCAGAGAACTACATAAAATAAAGTTTCATACCTAGAAGGGTCAAAACTTGGAAGATACAACAGAAGAAAGATTGTCTAGAAGAACCACCTCAAAATCAAGGTTCAAAAGTGATACTTGGCCAACATGCCACCCAAAAAGGGAACTTCTACACCAAATAATGTTGGCATGTTTACAGGTAGGTGTGATTTTCATTGATGGCAAGATCAGAGTATGCAGCAATGGCAAAACAGGGACAACGTAAGCCCGGGAGGAGAAGCGACAGTGATCTTTGGATCCCATTGAGGATTCCTGATGAACGTTAGATCTAAGCCCGAGGTCCGACCGACGTTGGATCCAGGAGAACCTGCACATTCTTTAAAGAGCAAGGTGAAGTGGGGTTATGAAATCCCAAAGGCAGGAGGACAGTTTCAGATACCGCGAGTTGGAAGAGTTGAGACTCCTCATCATCAGGAGTCCTGGAATCACGAAATGTGAAACCCCGAAAACCCAAAACAGGCACATTGACTGGAGGTTCGGATACCGGGAGTTGTAGGAGTCAAGAGTCGAGACTCTTCAACACAGGAGTCCTGAAGTTCCGAAATGTGAAACGTTGAAAATATCAAAACAGGCACATCAACTGGAATTTCGGATACTGGGAGTTGGAGGAATCAAGAGTCGAGACTCTTCATCACAAGAGTCCCGAAGTCACGAAATGTGAAACATCGAAACACCTTTTTTGTGTAGATTTAGGATACTAGGAGACGGAGCATCAAAACACTTCATCACAAGGAATGTCGGAATGCCGAAATGTCGAAATGCGAAAAACACCTTTTGGTGTTGGTTTTGGATACCGGGAGTTGGAGTGTCGAAACACTTTGCAACATGAATGTCGAAATGATGAAACACCGAAATGCGTTTTTGAATAAGGCTATAGTCACCACTGGTGGTCACATCGTAGAAGGCTCAAGAGAGGAAGTAGCACGAAGATAATCTCCATTTCAGAGATCGTGACTTGGAGAGTCGAGATGCCTCACCACAGGGATGATGAAAAGTCGAATGCCGGAATGTCGAAACGTCAAAAGGCTGAATTGTGAAATGGTGAAATAAGCACAAGACCCATCATTTATGATCCAACGGTGTAGGTTATTCAGGAATATGATCGAAGGGCTACTGTTTCTCTTCACAATTAATCAATCAGTGGCGATTTGGTTGTTGAAGCAGTCTTTGGAGGTTCATAGTGTAACTGCTAGAAACCACTGATGGTTTCTGCCAGAGCACTCAAAGAGACTTCTGTGTGATTTCCAGAGGAGTTGAAGAGTCTCAAGGAATCTGCCAGTGGAATGAAAATTGTTCGTAGAGGCAATTGACAGATGGATGAGCATTGAAGCCTGTAACTGCAACAGAGAGGATGAGCTCGACTGTGACAGAGAAGACAAATAGTCTTGATTTTTGGAGAGGCTAAGGAATCTCAGCATAACACCCAGTGATGATGGACACATGGGTTTAACAACTAGAGAAGTTGAAGAGTTGCAATGATGAATAGGCATAGCACTCGACATGAAGAGCATGCAAAATCATTATGCGCAAGGGATGCACAAGGTGCACAAAGACTATAAGAAGGCAAAATAAATAAGAGATGGGGGCTGTTGTTGAGAGGGTTTCAGGAGTGTAGAAGGAGGAGTGTGCAACAACTGAAATACAAAGAAGAGGAATGGTGCATTGAATGGACATGGTGCACAGAGCATAAAAGGTAGAAGCACAGTAAGCGCAAGGCATGTGTGCAGCAAGACAGTGAGTCACTAAAGGAAGGTTGAGATGCTCTTGTAGAGAAAAATAGAAGATCAGAAATCACAAGAAGATGCAAACAGAGAGACACTAATACAAGAGAGCAGAGCAGCATAGAAGAATAGTGATAATCCTAATAAGCCAATGATAAATATTGTATCACTGTGATAAATTTATATATAGCAAAATTTATATTTCAGGGTGGAAGGGAGGTGCTAGGGAGGACTGTTGTCCTCAGAGGTTCAAGTGGGTGATTTAACATAGGGATTTGTAGCTTCCATCTGGTTGCAGCCAGAGAAACCAGGGTGGCAGGGTGGTGTAAGGGAGAATTGTTGTTCTCTGTTATACAGGTTAGTGCCCGTGTGACTGAAAGTTGGTGCTTCCATCCAGTTGGTGTTGGAACACTTAGGGAGTTGGTGGTTCCTTCTAGTGGGTGCTAAAGAAACCAGGGAGTTGGTGCTTCTTTCTAGTAGGTGCTAGAGAA
>JASDQU010586721.1:0-10707 GCA_032191745.1 Picea mariana | reverse complement strand
GATATTTATGATGAGGATGGATACAAAAAATCCTCATTCAAGAAAATTGTTGAAGTAGGGAAGGCATACTTTTCCAACATCATGAAATCCCCTCCTAGTTTCCCTATTAGAGAGATTCTCCAAGTGATTCCAATATTTCCTAAAGTGTTCAATCAGGAATAGAAACTTTCCCTAGCGGAAGAGATCACAGAAAAATAATTTTTCATGACTTTGTCCTCTTTTCAAAAAGGAAAAAGCCCGATTTTGGATGGGTTGACAGTCGAATTTTTCCTGGGATTTTATGACCTTCTTAAAGGTGATATTTTAAAAGTAGTCCAAGAATCTCAAAAATCCTAGAAAATATGGGATTCTTTCAATGCTTCGTTCCTGGCCTTAATCCCGAAGAAAAAAGAAGCAACCTTTTTCAAGGTTTTCAAACCTATTTCCTACTGAAATTTAATTTATAAACTTATAGAAAAACTCATAGCTTCTAGAATAAAACCTATCCTTAGTGATATAATATCATAAGAAAAAATTGGATTTATTAATAAACGCCAAATTCAAGACGCTATCTCAATCACTCAAGAAGCTCTACACTCCATAAAGAAAAAAAGCATGTCCTCCTTATTCATGAAACTCACCCTTTCCAATGCTTATGAAAAACTTAACTGGTTGTTAATCAGATTGGTTGTTATCCAATTGGGCTTGAATCTGAATATGGTTAACTAGATAATATCCCATGTTGAATAATTGTCTTTCTCCATTCTCATCAATGGGGCCCCATCAACTTCATTCAGGTCTATCAAAGGCCTCTAACAGGGCTCCCCCCTTCCCCCTTTCTTTTTCCTTATAGTTGTGGAAGCCCTAAGTTTTCTTATCAAACAAGCAAGAAGAAATGGGATTCTCAAATGGTTAAAAATATGAGATTATGAAATAATTTCTCATTTACTTTTTCTTGATGATGTAATTCTTTTAGGTGTAGGGAAAGAACTAGAATTGATCCAACTCAGAAATATTATAACTCTTCTCTCCTCAGCTATAGGTATGGATTTAAATATCAACAAATACATCATGCTTCAAAATGCATATGATGAAGGATTATCTAACAGGGAAAATGATCTTTTACCTTTCGAAGGGAAGAAAATTGAAGATGGCCTCAAATATTTGGGTTTCTCTTTGAAGCCAAATGCATACTCCTTCAGATAATGGTTATGGATGAAAAACGATACAAGTGAGAATAGAGGTATGGTCAAATAATTTTCTGTCGAGAGGGGGTCGACTCACTCTCCTAAACTTGGTCCTTACGAGCATACCAATATATTGGGAGATAATTGCAAAAATCCCTAAGGGGATATTAACCAAAACAAGGAATATGAGTGTCAACTTTTGATGGGTTGGTCTAAAAGAGGCAGGAAGAATTCCTCTAGTTAAATGGTCCAGATTGGCATTTCCAAAAGAACAAGGGGGTTGGCATTTTCACTGAAAGATATTTCCATTACTTTTGAAAATATCTTTCAGTGAAAAGTCTATGGTGATTGGTACACAATAAAATCTCGGGGTAAGGGTGATGGAAACAAAATATTTTTTGAGTATGACATTTTTTGAATGGTCAAGAGGTCCTCAGAAAGTGGTAACAAAAAAATTGATAGGATGAAAATCATTGGTGGAAACTTTTCCATTGATAGGTGGCTAGACTGCATGTCATATTGGCCTTAGAAAGAACATTAGAATTGGGACAAACCAATGGGTAGGAGTAGGATCTGGATATAAAATCTCATAATATCTGGTAAAAGAGTTGAATGATAGAGGAATCATAACCATTTGGGATGCAAAGCTGGAGAATGTGGACTTTCTAAGAAGAAGCTCCTTGAAATATTATGAGGTTCTAGAGATAGATGGAATAAAAGCAGAGGAATGGGATAATTACATGGAATTATTATACACACATATGATATTTTTAAATGAAGATGAGGAATATTCCCTTATATGGGAGAAAAATGAAAATTCTGGTAAATACCCAAGAAAACTCAAATATGTAATTCAGGTCTAATTGAATTCATTTGTTAACAAAAAATGGTGGTGGAAATATCTCTCGTTTGTTCCTGCTCCAAAAAAAATTAAACTAATGAGTTGTCTTGATATGGAAAACCATTTTCTCATGCGGGACATTGGTATAAGACGAGGTTGGATAGGCCCTGACAAGTGTGTTCTGTGTGCAAACAGTGGCGAAGATGCTCAACATATTTTTCTTCTATGATCGTTCTCTCAATAGGTGAGGGATGAAGTATAAAAAACAACGAAACTACGATTCCAGGAAGCAGAGAGATCACTTGAGGAATGGATTAAAGGTTGGAAGTAATAATTAATTGTTTATCAATCTCCCCCTTTCTTCATATTTTATTTTATATGGTGGGAGAGAAACATAAAAAAAAAATAGAATTTGTATTTTACCCCGAAGGTAGTGGCATATTTGGCTTCAAATCTTTCCATGGAATTTAAGTCTGAAACAAAGTTTCCAAAGAAAATGGTGCCAAAAATGCCATATTTAAAATACGAAATCCCCTAGTGATTGTTTGATGGAGCAAGCCAAGGATTTCCTCCAAATTACCGAGTTGGCACTATTCTTTACATTTCATCCACACACTACTACAAAATAAAATACTCTCCATGTCAAGAATCCAAAATGAGGGCTGAGATATTATCATTATGGGATTTATTATTCATGGTAGATACACTCAGATCGAAAAAAGTCTAGCTACTGGGGGATTCCAAAACCACTGTAGATTGGGTTAATGGAAAACTATTGATACAGGTCCTTAGACTTAAACTAGTCATGAGGTAGATCATGGAATTAATATTAGTTTTATAATGGTACTCAATTCATCACATATATAGGGAGCTAAACAATATAGCATACGTCCTTTCAAAGGAATATCTCATTCTGGTCAAAGGCACTTTTTGTTTACAAGAGCTTTTTAGGGTCGAGTCTGTAATGATATGTGTTGTGATAAATATTACCCTACGGACAGGATAAGATCCCCTTTGGACCAATACTCTGATATTTGGTCGAAATACAAAAGAGAGAAAGTGGTTACTACTTAATTCCCTATAGATCTAACTGAATCAATCAAGCAAGAGAGAGAAGAAGAATGTAGTGTACCTTGTTGCGATGTTTGTCCTCACTGCTCCAATATGTAGGATTGATCTCCAAGATCCTCAACACAAATGAAACCCTTCAAATAATATCAAAGGAACTATTCCTCTTAGTCTATATGATTATATAAAGAAAATCCATCTATGAAGACTAAAAAGACAATAGACAAGCAAATGTAGAACACATGAACTTGAAGGGAATAGGCCAAGTTTATATTAATTGGAAATCCAAAGAAGGCACTTAAAAATCATGATTGATGATGTTGTAACTTCTCCAAACTCCCCTCGTCCAACTCTTGCATGAATCTTGACATCAAAATGTTGATGCTTCCTCCATAATCAAAGGTTTGATACCTAAATCTTCCTCCTTTCACCTTGGAAATACCTTCAATATATAGGCTTGGGAGGCACAACCACCATGAGAAAATGAAGGATATGGTTGAGGATATGGATATTTAAGGTTTTGATTTTATCCTAAGATGAAGCCATAGCATAGGGATCGAACAAAACCAACCTAATACCAAGAGATCTGGCTCTCAGGAAAAGGTGGGAGATCCATTGATTCCCTCTAACATGATTGACACTTCCCCAAAATTGAACACAGGGAGCCATACTATAAATTGGTGCTCCCTTAAAATGTAAATGAGGTGCCACCCCATGAAATGGTACTCCCCCAACTTGGCCAGGGGGACGCCACCCTTCATAAATGCCCCCCAAAATTGTTGATTTTCCAAGAAAAAGGTGTGTTTTTGGCCTTGAAATGATGAATTTCTTATTCCAATATGTATTAGGGGTCATGGAAAATGTCTTTCATGGTTTCAAGGTGTTTTTAAAATCATAAAAGTGAATGAGACACTCGGTAAGGTACATATGAAACTTGTGACATCGCATGTGACACTTAACAAGGTGCATACGTCACTTTGTGAAACTTGTGCCACTTAGGGTGTGAAAATCAAGTGTGACATTTTGATGTGTAACAACAACTGAGAAATACCATAGAACTGGCACAAGATAGGAACATCACTAGAGAAGGATAGTGCACCATAGAAATAACACAACTGACAACTGGTAACTGGCAACTGCAACTACAACTAACAACGTGCAACTGCAACTGGTATGAAGCAACTAGGAAACACCACACAATGTTATCACAAATATTTTTTAGGTAGTGCATAAGAGAAATCACCAAGAACCACCAATAATATCCTTCCCTAAGTGGGGTGCACTCTCCAAGAGAACCAGAGAACCAGAAATAGTGAAATTGTCACATTTGCAACTGCTAGCTGCCTACTGCGCACTACAAAAGGAGAAATACCTGTTTGTACAAATGAAATGATCCAACCTGTATTTATACTAATTTGGGTGCTTGTCTTGGCCTACTTCGCATTCTGGATCTTTGTTATTTTCCTATGGGGGCGACTTCTCTTATGGGGTGTTCAATATTACTTTATTATTTCTGTGGGCTGACTTCTCTTCGCAGAAATTATATTTCCACTTTGTTCTTTTTCCTGGGGGGCAAATTTTCTTCTAGGGTGTTATTCAAATGTTCAATTGTCTTCCTTTGACTTCTTGGAGTATTCTCTTATAAGAAAAGTTTTCCAGGAGGAAATACCTCCCACTACTACCAAAAACATCAACACTCCCTCTTAGCTAGGGAGGCATTCTTCTAAGATGTTTTCTTCTAGTAGTCCCAATCATACCCATTCATTTCACATGGCATGGGAAATAATACCATCATAATCTTAAAACTACGCTGCAAGAATATAGTATCCCCAAGGCTACCACCATAGTCTCACGACTACATTATCTAGTAGTCCAATACTACCACCATAGTCTCATGACTACACTATCAGCATCCAGTAGTACAAGGCCACTGCCATAGTCTCATGAATACACTATCTAGTAGTACAATACTACTACCATAGCCTCCATGAATACGCTATCTAGTAGTACAATAATACTGCAATAGTCTCCACGACTACGCTATCCAATAGTACAATACTACTGCCATAATCTCCATGACTATGCTATGAGCATCCAATAGTACAAGACTACCATCATAGTCTCACGACTACGTTACCATAGTCTCTAGATGTTTCTATCCCATTTGAGTTGTCATATATTGTAGGAGACATTGTCACTTCTTCCTCCAACTCTTGGGCTTCTTCTGAATGCATTAGATCTAAGATCCCTTTGGGTCTGTTGTTATTGCTTAGATAAATGTCCATTTCCCAAGTGTCCTTCTCCTGTAAACACCCTCATATTATGTACAAGTGCACTATCCAACTTTGTATTCTAATATGAGAGATTACATCAACAATAAGAAGTTAGAAATTTGAATAAGAAGGTTCAATGTCCAAGAAAATGTCAACAAGCCTAAAACCCTAAAAATTAAACTTTGAAAAAAAGTCAATCTGATAAGTGCAGTATGTGCGTTAGGGATAGGTTATTTTCTCTATGATAAAATTTGTCTCAATCAACTTTATAATAAGTTATCAACAAGATTTAGTAAATAAATTAAAATTGTGCAACGATAAATATCACGATCTTCCTTCCAGTGGTTAGACTGTTCTTAAGGAAACCTGCTCTGATACCATGTTAGATTTTCATAAAACTTTGTTAGCATTATATTTACCATAGAATTTTGATCTTATTTTAACATTCAACAACCACATACAAAAATATATAAGAAGCAAATAAACAAGCATAATAAGACACACAAATTTATCCTGGGAAAACCTCAAACTCGGGGAAAAATCCAACCAACTTTTCTTAGAGAGAATATTTGTAATATCCCAATACAAACATGAACAAGCTCTATTTAAAAGAGAAAACCAACAATGAAGAAACCCTGATAACAAATAATTATCTCTTCTTCTTGTCAAACCCTAGCGAGGGTAGACAACTGAGCAATACCACAGAACTAGCACAAGATAGGTGCATCACTAGAGCGATATAACACACCACATAACCAGAACAACTAGAAACTAGTAACTGGAAATTGGAACTGCAAATGACAATTGGAAACTGCAACTGACAACTTTCATGAAGCAGCTAGGCAATGCCACACAACCTTAGTGAAACTCTTCTAGAGGTAGCGCACAAGAGAAACCACCAAGAATATTCTTCCCCAAGTGGGGCACACTCTACAAGAGAACCAGAGAACCATAAATAGAAGATCTATTAGGAATGTAGCTGATAGCTACCTAGTGAGCACTCCAGAAGGAGAATTGTCTATCTGTATAAATGAAATGATCGAGACTGTATTTATACTAATATAAGCACTTGTCTTGGCCGACTTCTCATTCTATATATTTATTATCTTCCTGTGGGGCCGACTTCTCTTTTGGGGTATTAAATATTACTTTATTATTCATGTGGGTTAACTTCTCTTCTTGGAAATTGTATTTCCACTTTATTCTTTTTCTCGTGGGCCAATTTTTCTTTCGGGGTGTTCTTCAATTGTTCAATGGTCTTCCTTTGACTTCTTGGAGTCTTCTTCTCTTCTAAGAAAATTTTTCTAGGAGGGAATACCTCTTACTTCTACCAAAAATATCAACATTATGTGTCATCTTCATCTCTAATAATTTATTGAATAAAAAACAGAGGTCATATGCCCAATATATGCCAATTTTCCCCTTCGATTTTGGAATCCTCCCCCTCCATTTTTGAAATTTTTACTAAGTATTATCTCTACTCTGAATGTTTTTCCTGATTTCCTTCCACTCTTCTCTACATACCTTTCTACCCGTATACTTAGCCATTTCTCATGAATGTGGATGTAGGAATCCTTCCCTCATTTCCACTTTCCACTCCTAATCTCTCAACACTTAGTCATTTTCACTAAGTCTTCTTACTAAGTTTTACCAAACTACATCACCCTACCTCCACATTTCCCTATTTCTATGTAAATATATTTGTTGATTTTATTATCTCATGAAATTACCCACTATATCCCTTAGCTCTATCTCTCCCTCCTTTATCATATTTGGGACACATGGTAGTGAGGTCAACCTATGACATTGTGACATGTGGAAGTGACGTGACCTATCCCTAGGTGACATGTGGTAGTGACATGACCTATCCCTGGGTGACATGTTGATGGTACGAGTTAGACATAAATGACTTAGTAATGGCTTGGAATGATGACTGGGAAATAGCGTGTCAACCAAAAGTTACATTGTGCATAAGCTACGAAGGGTTCCATGAATTTCTCTACTTGAAAAAAAAATAATATGGGATCCCATTTTAATTTTAGAACATATATGAGAACTATTCCCCAATGCATGTGGGATAAATGGGGCAGACTTGCAAATCAAATGCTCAAAATTCACATGGACAGATCAATGACTATTGAGTCTCTATCTTTCGGAGGCCATAACTTTTGATATCGATGTCAAAGTTGAGAAAACGAGAGCTCATCGGAAAGATAGAGACAATAGGAACACTATAGAAATCGTTTCCATGGCTCGAATCATGATGATCATGCCCTAAAAAATAAATTATAGTCAGGACTATTTTCTAGCTTGACAACTAATTATTTTTGGAAAATTGTTACTAAAAGAAAATTACTAGCTTCTAAAGTTTGTCCCAGCTGATGGAATAGATATCCAAGGGGAAAATAAACCCCTAACTAAAAATAAGTTTCAATAATATGAAGAGAACATTATAAAATGGGTGAAAGACATTCAAAGAAAGGAGGATTTTTTGCAATTGTTGTTGGTAGTCATGAGTTTTTATAGTGGAGAAGTGTTCGTAAGAAACAAGTTTTGTCTTTCCAAGATTCTGTGAATTGGTCTGCTTAACTTTATTCCTCATCTTTCTTTGTTCTTGATTTTTTCCATTAAGTTTTCCATGTGTGTTTTTCAAATAGGAAGACCTGGGTCTAATCAACTCTTTGTTTGAATTCGTCTAATCATTTTTCATGATATTTAAGGTCCAGAGGAGAAAAATCCCTGCTTGTAAAAAGAAAAATGTAGTTTAATTTAGTTTATCTAATTGTCATTAAGATATTTTTGAGGTTGTTTCATCCCTCTTGTTTTAGACATTGTTAAACTTGTTACATTTGGGATATTATTATAAATTTCTCCCACAAAGAACTATTTTGGGGCATTACATTAGTGATTTCTCAGAATTTGAGTCTAAAGCATGTGATTTCAAATGTATTATCTAACAAAATATTTTTTGAGTTCCAAAAGAATGATCATGAAAAGTTCTTTGATGGGATGTCCATTTTAATTTTCATTCATCTTGAAATGTCATAGCTACTTCCATGTTCACATTATTTTAAAAAGGGAGGAAAAATATTTTTTGAAAGAAGACTCCAAATCCCGTGAATACAAATATTTGGAGATATAATTATCTATTTTTTCTTAAATGATATGATGTGCTTGACAAGTACATATGTATATAAGAATTTGTACATCTATATATAAAGTTTGTATATCTGTATATAGGGGTTTTTATTGGAATATTTGTTGGGATTTTCAATTCCATGCATATAATTCCATAAGAAAAATCTTCCATATATGAAGAAAGAGGAGTAACACCTCTATAAAAACAAGGAGAGTCTTTCTTGCTCCCCACAATATTTTCTCTCGATGTTGGTTATTTTCCCTTGAGAAGAAACATAATCAACCGAGGGATAAGTGAAAAGAATATTATTTATTTCTATCATAAGTTCCTTAACCTTGCTTAATGATTATTATTAACTTTGAGAATTACTGATCAATGTGATATATATGTACTTCTCACAAAGGCATGTCGTCTCCCTTATTCATGCAAATATATTACATGATTTTTGAGCATGAAATGGATTGTTCACATTTACTCACATTTACTCTTCCTTGGGGTTCTCTCTCTCAGCGTAAGCTCCCATAGTATTGTTGTAATACAATTCTAGAACACCATTTCCATGAACTGTGAAGGAATTATGATTGTGTGTAAGGGAAATTGTTGTTATTGAAGAAATTAAGTATAGTTGATAATCCCTGGAATCCTAGTAGTGAAATTTCCTAGCCAGTCTGTGATGGAGCCCTGGAGGGAAGTGGGATAGCCCAAGAGAATATTCATCAAAGAAGGGTATCCCATTCCTTGGGTTGTGTAGTTTGAGGAGAAACAGGGCTAGTGGATTAGGATTGCTATAGAGGAAATTGGCTCATGAACTCTAGAAATGGGGCCATGTGAAGAGAGCTAGAGATATCCATAGATAATTCACCCTTTTGGATTCATAGCCTTAGCTTACAGGTGGCCTCTTTTGCACAGAGATTAAGTGTAGTATAAAGCCTATGGTTGGGCAGAATATCCTTCTTTTGTAGCTAGTTGGTGGATAATTTCTAGAAAGACAAGAGTTCTTGATTTACTTGTGACTGTGATGAATTATTTTGGTTTATGTCATGCATTGAAATTAGTTTCTAGTTTTTTTAGTTTTGATTTCTTATATTATAAATTCATTTATATTTTTTAGTTCACAAATAAATGAATTATTTTATTATGCTTGCATTACTCTACATTAGCATACATGCATTCTATCATTGGTTAAATATCAGAGTATTGAGGTTGTTGATGGTATCAAAAAAATATTTGATCTGGTTGTGTAGTACCCCATAGATTAAATAGTGCTAAAAGGATTACTAGGTATGATACAACACAAATTAGATCCAAATATAACATATTACAAACTAAACACAACATTTTAAGTGAAAAATATGCAGATTAGTAAAAGAATGAGCTAATTTGGTGCTCATTTAGTGTTATTTTGTCTTTCAAGACATGGTTGTAGAAACCACTTTGTAGTAGGTAGGAATAGAGTCCATGACCTCATTTTCCCTTGTAACACTTAGATGAAATTTTTCATTATCGCTTAAGTCTTCTTAAACAAAGCCATTTTTTTAAAGCAATAAGTTAAAGAAGTAAAAAATGAGAAATGAATTGGTTGTTTTGGTGGGTGGATAACATAAATAAAATTGAATTAAAACACCCTAAGGAGAGGGAATCACCAAAAAAAAGTACGTTGGTAAGGTTGGAGAGAAGCATGGTGTATTTTGTTTCATGTAATCCTTTAAAATCACTTAAAAACTGAAAGCACGTGGGGAATATACCTTGGAGTTCCCACCAAAACCTTATAGTATGGAGCACTCTCAACTAAATTGTGACCATTTTAGATCCAAAGGAATCATATGGAGGAGGAGGACAATGGGGTTTCAAACCTGGGACCCCCCACCAAAATGAGAATGTTGCTATTGATTTTCGGCCATCAGATGAGTTTGGTTAGGAGGCTAGATCTTTTTACCACACTAAACAAACTTATTGACCCTCCCATCCTATCAAAACCCCACAAGGAAAAGATGACTATATATTGGCATGTGTCAAGTGAATGAGTGTTGCTCATGGATGTTAAACCCTAATATTGGCTCATTACCCCTTAATTGGGGCATATTATATTATTAATGTTATTTTATTTATGTCGTCTTTAGGCCATTAGTTGTAATTATACCTCCTAGTCTCCTATATATACCAAGGAGACATTTTCATTTTGAATCATCTTGTACTTGAACATTTAAGTGGGGTAAAAGG
>JASDQU010586720.1:45424-72551 GCA_032191745.1 Picea mariana | reverse complement strand
GTAAAGAAGTAGTGTTAGTTCCTTGTAAAGGGTTCTGTAAAGGAGTAGCTCATTCCTTGTGTAAATATGCACAGTTTTTATTCAGCCTCTTTACTCTGAGAGTCAGAATAAGGCACTCGCAGGACTTGCGTTCTGTTGAATGCTAATTGTAATTAGAGCTCATTAATCTCTCATGCGGCCAGGACAGGCCGGTTACTAGTGTACAGATTTTCTGCTCTTTTCTTATTTTTAAATAAAGAATTCTGTTGTAAAAATAAACACAGGTCTTTGCTCCGAGAGTGGGTGCGAAGCACTTTCAGGGCCTGCTTGCTGTTTGAAAGATAAGTAAATCTGATTGGAATTCATCAATATCTTCTGCGGCCGGAATCGCCCGTTATTTTTGTGATTGTATTGTGATGATGGAATGTATTGACTCTTCTGGACGACCTGTCGAAATTAGGCGAAACAAGAATACACAGTTCCCATCCGCCCTTGACCTTCTGAAGAAGGTTGAGTTTTCAAAGTTTTGGATGAATTTAGCGTCGGACAGAATCCTCGCTGATTAAAAAAAAATCATAGGATTTTACTTCTTGCCCCAACCCTTTATCCCACTTCCCCTGTTCCTTCGATTCATGTCTGGAATTTCAAATTTACCTTTTATGCCACTTACCCTGTTTCTTCGATCCATGCCTGGAATTTCAAATTTATCCCACTTCTCCTGTTTCTTCGATCCATGCCTGGAATTTCAAATTTATCCCACTTCTCCTGTTTCTTCGATCCATGCTTAGAATTTCAACTTCTCCTGTTTCTTCGATTCATGATTGGAATTTCAAATTTATCCCACTTCCCATGTTTCTTCGATTCATGCTTGGAATTTCAAATTTACTTACTCTGTTACTTCGATCCATGTTTGGAATTTCAAATTTACCCAGCTTGTCAAGTGAAAAGTGAAAACCTTTTATCCCACTTTCTATGTTTTTTCGATCTATGTTTGGAATTTCAAATTTACTTTGTCTGGAATTTCAAATTTATTTTCCCTGTTACTTTGATTCATGATTGGAATTTCAAATTTACCCAGCTTGTCAAGTCAAAAGTGAAAATTGAATGAGGGTTAATTTATTTTCATGCTTAGCACTTCACATTTTAATAGAATCATAAATGTCAAATTATTTTGTATATTATGTGTAAATTTCATTGTTATAATTCTTTTGTGAAGCAGTCTCAAGTTAATAGAATCATAAATGTCAAATTATTTTGTATATTATGTGTAAATTTCATTGTCATAATTTTTTTGTGGAGCAGTCTCAAGCTATGAGCAGTAGCAGACTTCTCAAGCTATGAGCAGTAGCAGACTTAGAAATCCCACTCACAGAGTAAAGTTGGAGGCTCTAGCAGAGAAGACCCAGGCAGGAACCTTGAGATTTGGGTGTTCATTTCTTCCCTCAACTAACAGTGTCTAGATGTAACCAACCTTAATGCCACTGCTCTGTCCCTACCTAGTACCTTGAAAACTGAAGCAATGAATTATAGTTATTAACCTAAGCTATATATACTTATAAGCCTCTAACTTGTATGTACAGATTTTAACAGATAATCTACAGTGTACACAGTTAAAATTGAAGCAATGAATTATAGTTATTAACCTAAGCTATATATACTTATAAACCTCTAACGTGTATGTACAGATTTTAACAGATAATCTACACAGTTAAAAATTGAATTATAGTTATTAACCTAAGCTATATATACTTATAAACCTCTAACTTGTATGTACAGATTTTAACAGATAATCTACACAGTTAAAAATTGAGGTGTTTGGTATTTTGATGTCTGCCAATAATGATGAGTGTGGATTTTTTATCCACAATGTCAAATACGGATACATCTAATTCCAGGCCTGCTTTGATCCCACTACTTTCAGGTTAAGTTCACAAATTTCATCTGGGTGTTTTTATGGTAACATCATGGCAACCTTAGGGACCAGGGTTTATGAAAATTGAATCTTGATTATCAGTAAAAGAAATTTTAATCCTTTATGGGTAAATCCAACTTTTATGGATCTATTTTTAAGACTTGTACCAAAATTTAACAAAAAATTTCATTGAATAAAAAATATTTGGATTTTTATAAAATTTTGGACCATTTCTTATTAAACCAAGAATATTTTGGAATTTTGAGAATATTTTGGAATTTTGTGAGATTTTAGATCATTTCTTAGGAAGTCAAAATTCTCAATTGGAGAGTTCCATTATAGATCAAATTTACTATTCTGACATTACATTTCCTAACGGATTTAGGGCCTGACTTAAATCTAAATTCCCTACATATTCGACATATTTTTGGCATGATATGAATTAGAATTCATGCCAGTTTGATGGCCACTTATCTGAGCAGAATGGGGTCCCCAAAAATGTGTTGGGCGCTGAGAAAGTACATGTTGTATCCCAGTTGTACATGGTTATTAAACTGAAAAGATTTGCCCTTCGCCATCGAAATTTATGTGCCCGGTTGTATCGCATCGAATGATTATTGGTGATAGTTAATGAGTTTTTGATGATGTTGTGGTGGGGGGGTTTCAGGATAAAAGATATCCACACAAAACTACTACTTTCCAAAACAGTACATGAAATAAAAACTGATGAGAATCTTGATTAGACTTTTGACTAAATGAAAAAGAATTGTTTCATCGCTATCGCTTGGATTGTCGACTGTTGCATAGTGCCATCCTCGCTGTCCATCAGAATTTCTGCTCTAAATGATCCAATTGAGATTTAGGGATGAGCCACCAACCAGAAACCTTCATTTTCACTCTTTCTTATCTCGGGTGTTTCTATCATAGTTGCAATCCTTTGACCATTGTTTTTTAATTAATGTTTATCTATCTTTGTCAGGTTTCAACGACACCTAACTAGGAATTGAGACTCATTATTTGCCTTTGCATTGGTTGGTGTCCAATGCATTCTTTTGCTCTTAGTCCTTCCTCGAACTCTCCCACCTTCTGCAATATAGAGAAGCAATCCTAGGCTTCATCTAGAGCCTCTACGAGTCTTTGAGTGTTCACATAAAGCACAACGACCAATATCTTTGTGTGGATTTGCTATATTCYCTATATMCCTTGTGCCCAATACTGAAATAGCTTAAGCTTCAAATGTATCACCCTTTTGACCTACACACCAAGAATATACATATGCCTATTGTCCCAAATGGATTGAATGCTTTGTCTCAAGGAACAATGAGCGGGAGTGAAGTATAGCTCACATAAACTTTGAAAAGGTTTGAGGTGAATACCACATAGAGAATAGTCGCATCTTCATGTGAATTGAAACTAATCTGTAAATTGTAGTGGATATCCCACTAGAATAGTTCGTCGCAACAAATCTTATAATATTTTACAGTTTTTTCTTATGCAAGTTTTATTTTAGATTGTATAATTAATATTACTAGCTTTAACATAGAAATTACTAAAATAAGATGAAACTGAAATGAAAGAGACAAATAATGACACACCAAACACACAATGAACACAAGATGTACCCTGAGAAAACCCGCTATGGAAAAAAACAGCTAGAAGGTGAAGCCCATGCTCTACTCTTTTCTTCTCAATATGAAAAACGAATACAAAGAAAGGGGCACTCGTTATCCATGGGATGCCATGAACATCGTGGCCAATATGGTTTCTATATGATCTTCTTCTTTATTTGTTATGCTTCAATATCTCACTCTCAATGGTCTACTATACTATGGAAAAATACTCAATGCAATAAGAATGAAAACCCCTACCTTTCCTAGCTGCCTAGTGTTTAATATAGCATGATAGTTGTCTAGGGTTAAGGTTAGGGTTTTTGCATATATCAACCTCCAATTAATGAGTTTTGGACCCTCTATAGTATTCTTGAAAGTCCACACATGACTATCTCCGCATATGTGAGTAATGGAAGTTATTGTGACATCCACTCGGTACTGTGGCGGTCAACAAGATAGGTCGACTTGTGGGAAACATAACTTCCACATATGAACTTTGATCGAGGTGATTTTCATGCCTTTAGAAAGTATTCAAAGTGTAGAATGAAATTGAGAGGTAGGGAACTAGACTTGCAAAGTTTTAACAAAAATATGCTTGTTTAAGGCCCCAAATGTGCTCTGGAAGGTTCTAGACCTCAAATCTCGAAAGTGGAACCTATCCCTAAAATGGGTCGTACAAGTCAAAAACTCCAATTTTCCACCTAGAAAGTACCAAATAGATGACAAAATATATGATGGTCCATTCTAAATTAAAATCCTTTGTGTCCATTATGATACATGATTACAGGAGGGAGTTAAGATGCCTTTGAAGTTTGGTACCCTCCTTTGTAGATTCAAACCATTTGTCCATGTTTCTTATGCCTTCAAACTTTGGGTTAGCTAGAATTTTGTGATTCATGGAAGATGGTGGATAATAGAGCTCCCCCCATTTTTCCGAATATGTCCAATTAGCAAACATGACCCTTCATTCTTATCTGTTGTGTAATTGAAGTTCCTCAATACATGAGAAATTTCACAATAATTGAAACTTCTTACCAATCTTTGATCTCTGATGATCCAGGTGGATATTGGTGGCCACCCACCTATTCCAACTGGCTCCTTTTGACAGTTTTAGTTCAACACGTTCTTCTGTAATTCTTTGTAATTGTGGACTCTACACTTTTAGGTTTGTCTGAAGCCCTACACAGCTTCCGGGTGGAGATTGGTGGCCACCCACCTAATCCAACTGGCTTATTTGGGAAGTTTTCATGTTAGTACATTTTTCTGTACTTCCAGGGCCGTTTTGGGGCCCTAAACAATGTTTTTTTGGCTTGCCATAGTTAAACTATAGATGGAGTTGGAGTTTGATGGCATAATGTGTAGTTCTCGAAAAGACCTTTCCAATGGGCTATCACATGCCTAAAACGAAGGTCGTATGCAAAAGTTACGACCCCGGGAAGTTGTGGTACCAACTTACCCATCAGGACCCACATAACTTTTGGCGTTTCATCTCCTAGGGTTAGGTTTTTGGATGTCTAGGGTTTTGGCATTCATGAGTTATGTTAAAAAGGCCTCTGGAGTCTCATTGTAATCATTCTTCTTAGACGGATGCACGTAGGATCCACATCTTTTCTCAGAGATAGCTACCACCATTTGAGCAAGTTGTTTTCAGTTTTACAGTTTCAACCTATTTTATTTATTCAGAAGTTGAAGAAGGACATGGGAAAGTGGTGTGAATACCATAAAATCCCTTTGTACAACACCGAAGAATGTCGCTCCAAACAGTCACTGGTGGTCGAGCTGAAAGCTTCTGAGTCAAAGGCAGATTCTGACACTGAATCAAATCTAGAAGGAGGGAAGCGGATTATCGATGTTGAACCCAATGCTAATGTCTCTACCACCAAAGTCTAGCCAAGAGAACGAGAAGAACCAGAGGAAGGGGAACACCTCTTTCACTCATAGATGTGGATAAAGGGGGCTCTGCTTCATTTCATTGTCGGTAGATAGCAACAGTCAGAAGAATCTGATCTCAGCAGAGGTCCTCAAGCGGTTGGACCTATCGATGACACCGCATCCACAACCCTACACCAACAGCTGACTTCGCCAAGGAAGAGATCTTCGCATCATCCAACAATGTCTTATGCCCTACAACATCAAGCCCTTCAAAGATGAGGTATTGTGTGATATTGCTCTCCTTGAAGTTTGTGATGTTATTTTAGGACAACCATATTTGTGGAAATGACATGTTATGTATGAGTCTAGACCTCGTAGTGTTATTATTACTTTGGGTAGAAAATTGTACATGATACCAGAGGTAGCGCCACCTACTGTTATTTCTTTAATCTCTGCTAAGCAATGCAGGAAGGTCATTTCACAGATCGGGAAGTTCATCTTCTTTGTGATCTGTGCTCATAGTAAGCAGAAGGTCGTCGCCACATCTATGACCTCTACACAAAGCCTCTCTTTGCAGCAGAACAAAGTGGACCGAATCATGGAAGAGTACAGAGAAATCTTCTCCTCGCCCACTAGGGTACCGACGCACTGCCAAGTCAAGCATCCAATTGATCTAATCCCAATGCACCTCTGCTTAATGAAGCAGTTTATCGTTGCTCGTTGATGTAAAATGATGAAATCAAGCGTTAGATCCAAGGGTTGTTTCAAAAGGGGCACATAAGACCCAACTCCTCCCCTTGCGGAAGTCCGATTGTACCGGTGCAGAAGAAAGACGAGACCTAGCGGCTCTGCATTGATTACAGGGCATTAAACAAAATCACAGTCATGAACCGGTACTGAATTCCATGAATTTATGACCTTCTTGACCAACTCAAGGGGGCCAAGTTCTTCAGCAAGATTGACCTAAAGTCTGGCTACCACCAGGGTTCCATCAAACTGATTGATATATAGAAGACAACTTTCAAATCTAAAGAAGGTCTCTTCGAATGGTTGGTCGTGCCCTTTGGCCTAACAAATGCACCAACAACTTTCATGAGGTTGATGGATGATGTATTGAGACCCTTCACCAACTCTTTTGTGGTGGTATATCTAGATGACATCCTCATCTTCAACAGAACTTGGGAGTAGCACATGCAGCATATTCAACAGGTTTTGAGCACTCTACGGTAGCACAAGCTATATGCCAACTTGGAAAAATGTTCCTTTGGCATGAATAGGGTCCAATACTTGGGCTACATTGTTGAAGAACATGGGGTACATGTGGATCCAGCTAAGATCCAAGTCATCCATGACTAGCCAGCCCTAACCACACTAACCGAGCTTCAGAGCTTCTTGGGACTTGCCAACTTCTACCAACGATTCGTGTTGGGATTCTCCCATATTGCATTCGCCCTTAGCGAAGTGACCAAGGGCAGTGGCAAGGAAAAGTTCGCGTGGGGGAAGGCACAACAACGATTATTTGATGATCTGGAGCATCGCTTGTGCTTAGCTTGCAGAGCCTTGCCCGATATGCAACAACCATTCAAGATTGAGAATGATGCATCTGACTATGTTGTAGGCGCAATTCTCATTCAACACGGTCATCCAGTAGCATACCATAGTGAGACACTCTCAGATATTGTCCAGAAATACCCCACCTATGACAAGGAAATGTACTCCATTGTACAAGCCTGTCACCAATGGAAACATTACATTCTGGGAATTGAGACAATCATTCACACTGATCACAAGCCTCTGCAGTTCATAGAGACACAGGGGAAGTTGCAGAATGGCCGCCATCAGAAGTGGTCCACATACCTGCAACAGTTCCATCTCAACATCAAGTATAAGTCATGGACCACAAATCGTGTCACTAATTGCCTCAGTCGACCTCCCATAGTTGCACTCACCACCGTGATCCATTCCTGTGGGCATGAGGCATCTGAGTGGCTCCAACTTTATCAGCAATATCTTGACTTCACCACCACCTATCAGCTCTTCGGTACAGGCACGAATGTCACTGATTTTCACTTTTAGGACAAATTGTTATACCATTTGGGCCACCTCTGTGTTCCTGTAAGCGAGTGTGCAAAGCTAATTTAGGAGGCTCACTATAGTCGGATGGCATGACATTTTGGCATGGAGAAAACTGTGGTCGTTCTACAAAAACATTTTTATTGGGCAAAACTTTGATAGGACGTTAGCAAGTATATCATATCTTGCACTGCCCGTGCCATTGCCAAGCCAACCAACACGAAGCAAGGCTTGTACACCCCTCTTCCTACTCTCGAGAGGCCTTGGGAATCCATCTCAATGGATTACATGTCTGGCCTTTCATCCACCAAGCAAGGCAATGATTGTGTATTTGTGGTGGCTGATCGATTTTCAAAGATGGCCATTCTCACAGCCTGCAAGAAGAGCATCACAACGGTAGATACTGCCAATCTCTTCTTCGAACGAGTATGGATCCATTTTGGGATACCACAGACCATCATCTCCGATCGGGACAACAAGTTCCTCAACAAATTTTGGTCGAGTCTCTGGTCATTGTTGGACACTAATCTCACTAAATCCATTGTCTTCCATCCTCAAACCGATGTCCAGATAGAGGTCGTCAATCGGATGATTGTGCACATCCTGTGCATGTATAACTCTAAGCATCCACGTACATGGGATGAGAGTCTTATCTATGTTCAACACAGCTACAACATGTCTCTCCATAGCTCCACCAGCCATAGTCCATTTCAGGTGGGGATGGGATTTCAACCCTTGGGACCCATTGATGTTGCACTACCTCTTGCAACCACACAGACAAAATCTTCCCATGTTTAGTCTGAGGCCGACAAAGCTACCAGATTCATTGAGTAGATTCAACGCATCTGCCAACAAATCCATGAGAATTTGCAGAAAGCCAATGCTAAGTACAAACAACGCCATGATCAACACCTGGTACCACACAAGTTTTAGGTGTAGGATAAGGTCTGGCTAAATTTGCAGAAAGAACGCCTTACAGGGCCCCATCAGAAGCTCTGTCCACTTCGCTATGGGACTTACACTATCACCAAGGTTGTGGGAGACAATACTTTTAAGCTCAACGCTCTCCCATTCGTTGGCTTACACCCAGTGTTCAATTTGGACCTCCTCCAGCCATATTTTCCATCATTATTGGACACCTCAGAGATCGCAGAACAATTGACATCAACAGAGCTCAACCCTGACTGCATGGAACATGCATCCACTGATAAGATAATGGACACACAGGTCAAGGGCACTCGCCAACAAAGTATCCAACTTTATCAAGTTGTCAAGGCAGGGCAGCTCCTGCACTAAGGAAAATGGCTCACCCAAGGCCAAATTCAACAGAAATTTCCTCACCTGATGGGGCCACTCAATGCAATGGAGACCTTTGCTTCCTAAGGGGGGAGGACTGATCCAAGTGGATATTGGTGGCCACCCAACTATTCCAACTGGCTCCTTTTGACAGTTTTAGTTCAACACGTTCTTCTGTAATTCTTTGTAATTGTGGGTTCTACACTTTCGAGCCTGTCTAAAGCCCTATACAACTGTCAGTTGGAGATTGGTGGTTTCCCACCTAATCCAACTAGATTATTTTGGAAGTTTTCATGTCAGTACATATTTTTGTACTTCCAAGGCCATTTTGGGGCCCTAAACAATGTTTTTTTGGATTGCCATAGTCAAACTGTAGACGGAGTTAGAGTTTGACGACATAATGTGTAGTTCTTGAAAAGACCTTTCCAACTGTAAATGGAGTTAGAGTTTGACAACATGATGTGTATTTCTCGAAAATACCTTTCCAACGGGCTGTCACGTGCCTAAAATGGAGGTCGTATGCAAAATTTACGACCTCGGGAAGTTGAGGTACCAACTTACCCATCGGGGCCCACATAACTTTTGGTGCTTCATCTCCTAGGGTTAGGTTTTTGGATGTATAGGGTTTTGGAATTCATGAGTAATGTTAAAAATGCCTCTGTAGCCTCATTGTAATCATTCTGCTCAAACATATGCGTGTAGCAGCCACATCTCTTCTTAGAGATAGCTACCACCATTAGAGCAAGTTGTTTTCAGTTCTGTAGTTTTACAGTTTCAACCTATTTTATTTATTCAATAGAAGTTATTGTTCACTGAATATCTATTATTGTTCTCTGTATCTCTATGTTATTGTATTCAGTCTGTTATTCATTTTTGTTCCTCTCATAAATCCAGATCATTCGATGATGATCTAATTTAGCGAGAGTTCATGGGGGGTTGATTCTGTGAACATTTGTTGAATTATTACCATTGAATCCCCAATCACCAAGAATTAACAAATACACCTTTTCTTTAGAAGCAATAAGCCTTGTAGAAAAGCTAATGCCTCCTCTTGATTTCTTATAGTTTGCTCCAACCTCCAAACAAAAGTATTTTCCTATTTTCCTCCGAAATCAAGAATGATCCCCTCATGTCACTCCATAATTATTTTCATATTAAATAAACATTTCTTTCTATTCTATATACTCAATTATTAATTCAATACTAAATATCTTTATACTACATAAATAATAAAATTTAACTTATAACACATTTCAAATAATATATATTTAACTAAACAACAATGATGTATTAAATATATACTATCATAAATACTCTATAACTTAATGTTTATAATTTATCCTTTATACTACTATGTAATCTTTTTTACATCCATACCACAACAAGGCTTTTTACAATTTACAAAAGCTTTTGTGTGAATTCCTTCCATCTACTATTCTATACTTAATTCCTTCTATGCATTGCGTACTTGGTGACTACCCTTCTATCCATGTACTTATAACCTTCTATCCATGTACTTATAACATGGATTTTTTTTAACTACCACGCACTTGGTTGCTACTAGTGGATTCCTTTATGTACCGAACTAAGATACTTTGCCATTTCAGTTGGTTACATGGATGATTAATAAATATTAAGCAATGTAACAACAAAATATTATGTTAAGATTATGTTCTTAGATTTGCAATGCGAGTTGGTTAGATAGATGATTAGTATTAAGCATTGTAACATTAAATATTATGTACTTAGAATATATATATATATATATATATATATATATATATATATATAATTTAATGATACAATGTTGATGTATAATGTATTTTATTTAAATAAATTTTTTTATTATTAATTATATAGTTTGATTAATTTAATTGATTTTTTAATCAATAATAAAATAATTATTTAATAAAAAATTCACTTATTCGTAATTATAGAAGTTGAAAATATATTATAACTTTAAATGCATATGAATCATATTTGAGAATTGGGGAATCTGTTTCCATTTTTCATTTTTTATAGGCTTTTGGAGCTTTGAAATTTGTAGGAAGCATTCTCAAAGCATGGAGAGGTTTTAATAGTTTTGGGAGCTTAACAAGGGTGTTTTTTGCATTCATCAAATCCTAGTTGGACATTGATTTGATTTGTAGGTGTGATGAATGTTCGTATATTTTTAGATATTTATGAAATCCATTAATGATGGTCATAATTTAAATGTTTTATTTTGTGAATAAAAAGTGGATCCTTATATTAATTCCAGCTGAGAGCTTACAAAGAGACCTGCATCCTGTCTACTTACAAAGATGCCTGCAGCCTGTCTGCTTACAAAAATCCATGTAACCTATCTGCTTACAAAAATGCCTGCAACCAATCGGCTTACAAAATTGCCTAAGAGCAATGGGACCAGATCGACGATTCAGATCTCCTTCACGACATCGTGACTTGGCCAAATTGTCGGTTCAGATCTCCTCGAGCACCAACGATCCAGATCCGCTTTCTCATTTCGCGATTTCCCGTATCGCGACTTTGTGACTTGGGCTGACAGCTTCCTCCGTGCTTCAAACTCTCGATTGCTGAGTTCCCAAAGTTTCCTCGTGTCCGATCAATGGGACCTTATCGACAATTCAGATCTCCTCTAGCACCAACAGTCTAGATCCGCTTTCGAATTTCATGATTTCGCATTTCGCGACTTCACGACTTGGGGAGGCAACTCCCTCCATGCTTCAAACTCCCAAAACCCGATTTCCCGAAATTTTCTCGCGTAAGATCTATGGGGCCAGATCGACGGTTAATATCTCCTCTAGCACCAACAGTCCAGATCCGCTTTCGAATTTTGCAATTTCATGACTTTGCGACTTGGGGAGGCAACTCCCTCCATGCTCCAAACTCTCAAAACCGGATTTCCCAAAATTTTCTCGCGTCAGATCTATGGGGCCAGATCGACAGTTAAGATGTCCTCTAGAACCAACGATCCAGATCCGCTTTCGAATTTCTTAATTTCGCATTTCGTGACTTCACAACTTGGGGAAGCAGCTCCCTCCATGCTCCAAACTCCCGAAACTCGAGTTCACGAAATTGTCTCGCATCAGATCAATGTGGTCAGATCGACGGTCCAGATCACCTCGAGCATCAACGGTCCAGATCCTCTCTTRCTTTACGCGACTTCGCGAATTTGGGAAGCAACAACCTTCGTGCTCCTAACTTCCGATTGTCGAGGTCCCTGAATCAACTACCAACTAATGTTCTTTTGTGCTCGCTCCTGAGATTTTGATCATTTCTAACTTGGAAGAGATTCTAAGTAGACAAAGGTGGCACCCCATCCGGATTAGGGCCATCTAGTTGAGCAAGCTCCTCACATTGGAGCCAGAGGGGAGAGATTTGGGACTGCTTGGAATCGTGGAGAATGATCTGTTGCATAGAGTCAACCCTTGCATTGGCCATTCTGTCTGTAACTTTGTTTGCACTTCGTCGAATGTGTGAAGGGATTAGAGTTAGAGAGGGTTTGGGAAGAGCCTGGAAGTTGTAAAGAGGTCCAAGGAGGTGCTAGATGGGTGTGATTTTCCCTGGATCTCGACCATTCAGGATTTTTGTTTCCAAGTCTATTATGATTTTGGAGTGTCCTTCAATGACTAGACAGGTGAGGTTTTGATCTAATGCCAATTGCACTCCTTTGATAAGACCCCAAAGCTCTGTTGAATTATTGGTGTCGCATCCAAGATTTTCTGTTATGAGGCTTTGAATTTGGTCTAGATTGTTTCTTATGACCGCGCCATAGCCCAAGTGTCCTGGATTGCCTTTTGATGTGCCATCAAAGTTGACCTTATGGAAGCCTTGCGAGGGGAGGAGACACTTAGAGGGATTGACGGATTTTGAAAAAGGGGGGGGGGCGTTGAGGAGGGGTGGAGTATGCAAACGAGAAGCCCCAAGATTTGAGGAGCGAGAGCTCACATGGGTCAGTTGGGAATTCTTCCAGATGTTGGAGTCTTGGATTTGCTCCTGCATTCTTATGAGTTGATTTTGATGCGTGTTTGGGGCATATTTTCATTTCCAGAGTTTTTCCTAGATCTCTTCTGGTGTTTTGAGCCATCTTCACCAAATTCTTTCTCCCATGGTGCTATTTAATTTTTCAGGGTCTCGAAGGCCCAGACCACCTGAAGATTTAGGCTTCCAGACCTCGTCCCAGCTGACAAGGGCCCATTTTTTGTTCGGGTTGTGTCCATGCCATAGAAAGTTTCTTTGCAGATTCCTTATTTTCTTTATGATAGATTGGTGGGCAGCTAGGGCTGAGAAGAGGTAAGCTGGGATGGCTTGGAGGACTGACTTTAAGAGAACCAATCTGGCTGGAAGGTTGAGGGAGCGAAAGGTCCAGTTGTTAAGACGGTCGGTGATGGAGAGTAGGAGGGAATCTTGTAATGTCCCCAAGGCCGAGCCCTGTTGTAAATCATGTATATGAAGTATAAAGCTTGTTTATGAACTGTAATTCAAGTTTATAAGGCTGGTGAGCCAAGTTATATAAGCTAGTGGGCTTATGTGTTATTAGGCCAGGGAGCCTAAGTGTTGAAGGCCAGGAGCCTGATTTTTGTACATGTAATTATGCACAGTATTAAAACAAAACATCTCTGCGTGTGGACCGACCACAATGAATGAGTGATGGGGGACTAAGCTTCCACAAAACCTGGGTAAGGGATTGGGGGCTGGAAGGTTGGAAAGAGAGGCTAAGTGTGGAGCCTAGGGGCTTAAGTACTTGGGCATAATATTTTAATATTATCCCAAAAGCCATGGGAAATCTATGTTTTGTCCTAAGTTCTTGGGGAGGGACGCATGCAGCTTCATGGGCGACATGTGTCGACCCAGGCGCATGCCATTTAACCCAAAAAATGAGTCGTGTTGTTCTCTCCTTCCAGCGCGGTCTAAGGTTGGGAGGCTCGTGGGAGGTCTACACGTAGTTGGTGAATTACATCCAGTCTAAAAGATAAGTATATACATGCGTATAATTTCAATTAAATATGCATGTATGTGATTATAGCAATGTTTACATGTATTCCGTTGTATTCGTGAATTATTGTTAATGTCATGGATTATGTATGCTGACGGTATTAATGTGCTTACACTGTGTTTAATTGTAATTAAGCAATTGTATTTCATAAGAATGCATAATATGTTACAGTAGTGTTTTTCCACGTAGTAATGTTGGCCCGACCATGGGGTTGATGGTCGAGAATGTTACAGTATGGTATCAGAGCCTAGTTTCAATGTTGAGCCTGGATGGGCCGGATAAGTGGTCTTCGGATCGAGGTTTTGAGAAGAAATTGTGTCTGGAGGACTAATTTCAGACCTTAGAATGTTTCTGAGTGTCAACGGACTACTTGACCGTGTTACAAAGCTCATGAGGTGTAGCGGTATTATAAAACTGTAGCCGGTGTGGTATATGGCCACAGGGAGAGAGAGAAATCCACACCATAAGTGTTGGAGCCATAGAATCTGTTCGGGAGGAAAGTAGAACCCTCACAACCGTCAAATATGGAGAACGTGCACAAGGTTTAAAACCCTTTGGAGTTGCACAGGAGTGTGGAAATCGCGATACATGAAATTTCGAATTCGTCAGGACCGTCCATCGGAAAGGACGCGTGGAGAGCGATCATCCTTTCGCTGACTCGTGACTTGAAATGGTCTAAGGGTGAGTTCGTGAAAATTCACGAAACGCGAATTTACGATTGGATCATAACCGTCGATCTAAGAGAGATCTGGACCATTAATTGTCCAGGAAGAAATCGACATTTCGGGAATAGGGAGGACGAAGGTGGAAAATCTTTCGACCTCATGACACACGAAATGTCGATGAGATCTAAGTCGTCAAATCGTGGGGAATCAGGACCGTTGGATCAAGTAGATGAAAGTTCAGAAGGAGGGTACCAAGTCATTGGCCAGAAGTCCTTGAGAAGCAGAGTTGGATGGTTAGAATTCTCTGTGGAGAACTCGTGAAATCGCAAGGATCGTAAGATAGGCAAAAGTTGCAAGGTGGTTAGTGGATGGAGAAACTCGCCACCCTAGGATCTAGAATAAACGTGGTTCGTTGATCATGGTTGGTTTGAACCGTTGGATCATTTCGTGAATTCAGGGATCATGAACTTGGAGCACAGGCCAAATTCTTGGTCACTCCAAGTACCGAATCACGAAAGAGATTAACAAGGGTAGAATCGGACAGTGGAGCACTTCCAGGAAGAAGTGCCGAAATCCCGTGAGCTGTCGAATCTAGCCAACTAGCGAGGAAGTTAGGGCTGAAGAGCTTTGAAAGGTGTAAGCTTAGGAGAGATCTGGATCGTTGGATCAGGGGAGGCTCACATCCGTTGATCTCATACATGAATTCCCATACCAGAATTCGGGGATTGAAGTGAAAAGATATTTGGAGTCACTGCATCGTGAACTCCCGGTTCACGAAACTCTGAAAAGATCTGGACCATTGGATCCAAATCATCCAGGATCGTTGGATCTCGTACAAGAACTTGAGTATCGAAATTCGGGGATTGAAGTGACAAAATATTTGGAGTCGTTGCATCATGAACTCCTGGTTCACGAAACTCCGAAAAGATCTGGACCGTTGGATCCAAATCATCAAGGATCATTGGATCTTGTACAAGAACTCGTGTATCGGAGTTCGGGGAATGGAGTGACCAGTGGTTTGGGTTGTTGCATTTCGAACTCCCGGTTACCAAAACCCCGAAACCCGAAGTCCCGAAATATTCAAAGATGGAAGAATCGTAGCAGATTTTAACCGTTGGATGTTGGGTAAACGTGGACCGTCGATCCACCCTATTTACGCGAATTTGGTATATTGAAATTCCGAGAGATAGATGTGCATACCTTAAACTCTTCGAAGGTCGAAAGCCCGAGTAGCACCTAGTAGTCTAGCATTTGATCACGACCTTTGGTTACGAGGGTAGGGGCTAAGAAAGAGGGAGATATCACCCGGAAATTACAGAGCCGAGCAGAACTCGGAAAATTTGTGAATTCAAAGCGTTTTCTTAAATCAGAATGGTTTTGAATGTGTGGAATTTGCTAAGAATGACGACCTGAAAAATCCCTGTTGTCTGCATGTGTGTTTGCAGAAGCTTAGCAAGTGCCAGAACCGAATAGGGTTGTCATTGAGAGAGAAGAATGGAAGAGGTGAAGATTGCCTCCAATTAAGAGAACGAAAGAGAAGGAAGGAATGTCAACTTGGGAGTCGAAGGATCAAACTCTAATGGGCAAGGAAAAGAGATGGAGAAGGAATGACATATGATGAAAATCATTGAAAGATTGCAGAAAGATGCCCAGGCTCGTCGAGCTGATAGCCGAACGCTCATGAAAGTTATGGATAAGTAGGGTGAATTCAACTTAAGGATGTTGAAGAGTCTGGAAAGGATAGAAAAGAAATTGGAAAAGGAGAGTGACTCAAGCAAGACAGAGAGTCGTAGGACCCCTGAGAGGAAAATAAGATCAAGGAGTGTTAGCAGACATCGTCGTCGCTCCCCAAAGCATTCCAGTAGGGAAGCACACAGTAGTTCAAGCCCATCTCCTACCAGAAAGCACATGAGATTTGGGATGAATGAATTGAAAGGGGAAATGAACAAGATCGAGCCTCCAATGTTCAATGGAGAACATAAGAAGGAGGAAGATGCCGAAACTTGGTTGCTTGGTATGAGGAAATACTTTCAACTACAGAATTATTCCTTTCATGTAGAGGGCAGGATTGCCATGTATCAATTGAAGGGAAAGGCATCCATGTGGTGGGATCAACTTGTGAAGGTGCAACACATCAGGGAAAGGGACATCACATGGAAAGAATTCAAGAGGTATTTCGAGAGGAAATACTTAACTAAACAATATTATGACAGAAATATGAAAGAGTTCTTTGAACTCAAGCTGGACAACCGGACCATTGATGAGTATGAACGAAAGTTTTTGAAATTACTGAAGTATGTTCTGTTCATCAAATATGAGTCTGTCAAGATTCAGAGCTACCTGAGTGGATTGCTACCTCCTATTAGGGATAAGATTCAGTATGATGACCCAAAGACTATGGAAGAAACGATAAGAAGAGCAAAGTTCTTACTTGAACAACAAAGAGAAAAGCCTACCTTTCGAAAGGCTTGGGATGACCAAAAAAAGTTCAAGAAAGAACAGAGGCAGAAGGGAAATAAACCACCCTTTTTCAGAAACAGTCCTCAAGGACAGTCGTCTCTTAGAGAGCCTATGAAGGTTGAAGTGGGTGGGCAAATGTCAAGGCCGCCACCTATGGAATGTTGGGGTTGTAAAGAAAACCATAGGTACAGGGATTGCCCCCACAGAAATGATAAAGTAAGAGTTCTCCATAATGTTTAGTAGGCTGAAACAGTGGAGGACATGGGCAGTAGAATTCCAAGGATCTACGTAGCCCTGGACAACAAGCAAGCTGAGTATCAGTCGCATATGATTGAAGTAGAAGGTATGATAAAAAACCAACCATTTACTATTTTAGTTGATTCAGGGGCTAGCCATAGTTATATAGACCCTAGAGTGGTAGAAAGTTTGCATTTAATAAGAAGAAAACATGAAAGGTCTTGGTTAGTGCAGCTAGCTACAGGAACCAAGAGGAAAGTCACGGAGTTAGTCAAGTCCTGTCCTATAGACATGAATGGACTGAGCACGAAGGCCGATTTGAACATTTTGCCGTTAGGCTCTTACGACTGTCTAATTGGGATGGACTGGTTGGACCAACACCATGCCATTTTGGACTGTCAGAACAAGGCATTCACTTTCTTAGATGAAGAATGGAATCAGAGAGTCATCCAAGGAATTCCTAGAGCTGTTACTATTAGAGAAATCTCAGCAATGCAGCTGAAGAAGTGCTACAGAAAAGGCTGTCAATTATTTGCAGCCCATGTGGGGGAAACGCCTAAGGATAAGGTGTCAAGTATTGAGGATCATGAGGTACTTAAAGAGTTCGAAGATGTATTCCAGCAAGTACCTGGACTACCTCCAAAAAGGGATATCGATTTCTCTGTGAACTTGATGCCTGGAGCAGCTCCAGTGTCAAAGGCTCCGTACAGGATGAGTGTGTCAGAACTGAAAGAGTTGCAGCTGCAGCTTGAAGAAATGATGAATAAGGGGTATATACGCCCAACCATGTTGCCTTGGGGTGCCCCGGTCCTGTTCGTAAAGAAGAAGGGCGAAACACTGAGATTGTGCATCGATTTCAGGCAATTGAACAAAGTAACGGTGAAGAACAAGTATCCTCTGCCAATGATTGATGATCTCTTCGATCAGTTGAAGGATGCAAAGATCTTTTCGAAAATAGATCTAAGATTGGGATATCACCAAGTAAGAATAAGAGATGAAGACATCAACAAGACCACCTTTAGAACAATGTATGGTCATTACGAGTTCATAGTGGTGTCGTTTGGACTGTCAAATGCACCCGCTGTTTTTATGAGCTTGATGAATGGAGTATTCAGGGACTATCAAGACAAGTTTGTCATCGTATTCCTGGATGACATTCTGGTGTATTCTAGGACCGAAGAAGAACATGAACAACATCTGAGGATGGTGTTGCAGGTGCTAAGAGATCACCAAATGTATGCCAAGCTAAGAAAGTGCTCGTTTTATCAAGAGCGGATCAATTACTTGGGACATATTATCTCGAAGGATGGGATAGTGGTAGACCCTAAGAAGATTGAAGCCATTAGAGAATGGTCAGCGCTAAGGAACGTAACGAAAGTTAGATCCTTCATGGGATTGGTTGGTTATTATAGAAGGTTCATCGCAGGGTTTTCCAAGATAGCTCACCCTATCACTTCCTTGCAAAGAAAGGGGAAGCAATTTCACTAGACAGAGGGATGTGAGGAAAGTTTCCAGCGATTGAAGCAGTTGTTAACCAGTGCTCCAATCCTGAGGATTGCAGATCCAAATGCAGATTTCATAGTATGCACTGATGCATGCAAAGAAGGACTGGGAGGGGTGCTCAGTTAGAACAGATTCGTAATCTGTTATGAGTCCAGGAAATTAAAAGAGCACGAGAAGAACTATGCAACCCATGACTTGGAGTTGGCAGCCATAGTTCATGCTCTAAAGAAATGGAGGCATTACCTCATGGGAAGGAGGTTTGAACTCAGAATAGACCATAACAGTCTGAAATATTTGTTTGATCATCCAACCTTAAATGCTAGACAAAGTAGGTGGCTGGAATTTCTGTGTGATTATGATTTTGAGATCAAGCATATCAAAGGAAAGGAGAATAAAGTGGCTGATGCACTCAGCAGGAGGGTGCATGAATTACATTCTAAAACCATTAACATGTATCAGATTGATATTAAAAGTAGAATTATGGAGGCTACAAATGCAGATCTACAATACAGAGAATTGGTAGCCAAGCTACAGCAGGGTAAGATGCCACAAAAGATGGAAATTTATAAATTGGAAACAGATGGAATACTGTTGTACAAGAACAAAAATTTTGTACCCAATGTCCAGTGCTTGAAACAAATGATTTTGAAGGAGATGCATAATGTGCCTTATGCAGGGCACCCTGGATATCAGAAAACAGTAGCAGCAGTCAAGAGCCATTACTTTTGGCCGGGTATGAAGAGAGAGATCGCTGAATACATCGCTAGATGTATGGAGTGCCAGAAAGTTAAAGATGAGCATAGGCACATAGCAGGGTTGTTGCAACCTTTACCCATTCCCGAGTGGAAGTGGGAAGTAGTAACAATGGATTTTATTATGGGATTGCCCCGAACAGGCAAGCTGCATGATTCGATCATGGTGGTGGTGGACAAGCTTACAAAAGCTGCCCATTTTATTCCACTGAAAACTACTCACAAGGCAGCAGATGTTGCTGATATTTTCATAAAGGAAGTGGCATGATTGCATGGAATTCCTAAAACCATTGTCTCCGACAGTGACCCGAAATTCACCTTGAATTTATGGAAAGGATTGTTCAAAGGATTCAGAACGAATATGAACTTTAGTACAGCTTATCATCCTGAGTCTGATGGATAGACAGAGAGGGTGAACAGAGTAATAGAAGACATACTGAGAATGTATGTGATGGACAAACCATCAAGATGGGAAGACTACCTACACTTGGTAGAATTCACCTACAACAGTGGGTATCATGCATCATTGAAGATGAGCCCATTTGAAGCACTTTATGGAAGAAAGTGCAATACTCCAGTGAGCTGGGATAATCCAGCTGATAGAACAATAGTTGGGCCAGAGTTTCTCAAGAAGATGGAGGACCAAATGATAAAAATTAAGCAGAATTTGAAAGTTGCCCAGGACAGGCAGAAAAGTTATGCTAATAAGAACAGAACCCACAGAGAGTTCAAAGTGGGTGATCATGTTTTCCTGAAAGTGAAAGCTAATAGGAGTTCCCTGAAGCTGGGAAGTTGCGCCAAGTTGGCAGCCAGATTTTGTGGGCCATTTGAAATCCTGGAAAGGATTGGGCCAGTTGCATATATGCTTGCATTACCTACGTCCATGACTGTACATAATGTGTTTCATGTTTCATTTCTTAAAAAGTATATGCCTGATGCTAATCATGTAATTGATTGGAATGTGATCCAGGTGGAGCAAGAAGGTGTCCTGCAAGTGCATCATGTGCGCATATTGGACAGGAAAAACAAACAGCTCCAAAATTGAGCCATAGGGCTTGTAAAGGTCCAGTGGACCTGGTATGGTCCTGAGGACGCGACATGGGAACATGAAGATGTTGTGCAGGCAGAGTACTCACATCTTTTTGAAAATTTTGAAAAGCTTGTCGATGCAGTGTAAAGTTGCATTGAGGATGGTGCAAAAATAAGGGGAGGGGATTGTAATGTCCCCAAGGCCGAGCCCCGTTGTAAATCATGTCTATGAAGTATAAAGCTTGTTTATGAACTGTAATTCAAGTTTATAAGGCTGGTGAGCCAAGTTATATAAGCTAGTGGGCTTATGTGTTATTAGGCCAGGGAGCCTAAGTGTTGAAGGCTAGGAGCCTAAGTGTTGAAGGCCAGGAGCCTTATTTTTGTACATGTAATTATGCACAGTATTAATACAAAACATCTATGCATGTGGATCGACCACAATGAATGAGTGATGGGGGACTAAGATTCCAAAAAACTTGGGTAAGGGATTGGGGGCTGGAAGGTTGGAAAGAGAGGCTAAGTGTGGAGCCTAGGGGCTTAAGTCCTTGGGAATAATCTTTTAATATTATCCCAAAAGCCATGGGAAATCTATGTTTTTTCTTAAGTTCTTGGGGAGGGACGCATGCAGCTTCATGGGCGACATGTGTCAACCCAGGCACATGCGATTTAACCAAGGAAATGAGTCGTGTTGTTCTCTCCTTCCATTTTCCGTCGACTGCTACATAGGAGTGGGGGGGCATTCCTCCAACCATCACCTGAATCTGGGGTTCGACCTTCCAATTCCTCCATCCTCCATCTATATGCGTTTGGCCTCTATGATTGAACCTCTGTAGACCTTATGCATTTTTGAAACCAGAGCGATGAGTCTGTTCCTTATTGTCGGTTGGGAGAACCGAATGTCTCGTAATTGCTGAGTCATGCATCCTGTGTTGCTTGCTGGAAAGCTCAACGCATCCTATAATCGCAGAGCCGCGCTATGCTTTAGCGTTGATCGTTTCCATTTCAGGTGTCCATACCCATTTTCCCAATTGACTGTTGTGGCCACATAGTGCTGGACTGTGTGTGGCTTGCTGGCCAATGTGAGGGAGGTGATTGTTGTTGAAGAGGTAGGTTACCCAGTCTGTGAGCGACTCTCTCCAGGTGAGAGAGTGCGCGAAGGAAGTGAGAACCCCTAGAAGGAGTCCTGTAGCTGCCACAGATCTCGGAGACTTCCGGTCCGGTCTGTTGCTAAAGCCCAAGGGAAGGGAGGTTAGTAGCCGATGGACTGTCTTGGTGACAGTGAAGGTGTATACTCCGGGGGTGGGACATACATGTGGGGAATGAGAGTCTGTGGGCAGTGGGCATAAGTGGCTCCTAGGAGAGAATCCTTCTCCTGTGACTGTGTGTCTTCTTGTATTCCCTGCCTAGCCTAGGAACCCCTACCCGGTGGAGCTTAGTCCCAGCTCGGGGGTGACCTACTGCTGAGAGTGATGACCAGCGCGCTCTAAGGCTGGGAGGTTCATGGGAGGTCTACACGTAGTTGGTGAATTACATCCATTCTAAAAGATAAGTATATACATGCGTATAATTTTAATTAAATATGCATGTCTGTGATTCTAGCAATGTTTACATGTATTCCACTGTATTCGTGAATTATTGTTAATGTCGTGGATTATATATGCTAACGGTATTAATGTGCTTATGTTGTGTTTAACTATAATTAAGCAATTGTATTTCATAAGAATGCATAATATGTTACAGTAGTTTTTTTCCGCGTAGTAATGTTGGCCCGACCATGTGATTGATGGTCGGGAACGTTACAAATCCCGTGAGATGTTTCTGGCTGCGGAGTTAGAGAGAGGGAGTCCCAGGTAACGAGAGGGCAAAGTGAAAACAGGGGTATTCAGAAGTTGAGAAAGGTGTTGTTTCATTGTTGTTGGAGTATTAAAAAATAAGAGCTGTGATTTGGCTGGATTAAAGGTGGTGTCGGAGGCTTCGCTGAAATCAGAGAGGATGGAACTTAGTTTAATTGCTTCTTGCGTAGTGGGGGTGTTCAATAACAGTGTGTCATCAACAAATTGGTTGTGGGAGGTTGTCGGTTGTAGCCCATGAAAAGGGAGGCCTTGGAGGGATCCATTTTGAATTGAGGCCTTGATATAGCGTCCTAGACCTTTAGCCATTATGACAAAAAGGAAAGGGGAGAGAGGCTCGACTTGCCTTATTCCTCTTGAGGGGGAGAAGGGTTATGAGGGGACACCATTGACGAGGATTGAGAAAAAGGTTGAGAAAATGAGGTTCATTATCCAAGAGATCCAGTCTTTGTTGAAACCAAAAGCTGATAGGAGAGCTTTCATGTACTACCAACTTAATTTGTCAAAATCTTTTGAAAGGTCAAGTTTTAGAAGCATACCTGTGTATAAAATTTCGATACCCAAATGAGTAGTCCTGCGATTCTCCTGATCTAACAAGTTTCTCTATTTGTTAAATACAGAATCGCTTCTACTATTATTATTGCGGAAGCAATTTAAACCACAATCACAACCACAATGAACAAAGTGAAATATCAATAACACACAACACAGAAGTTTTACCGGGAAAGCGTAAAGCTAAAAACCCCACTATCATATATTATGTATATCATGAATCATGAAACAATCTCATACAAAACTCTAATCCAAGAGCTCTCAGTACAATGCAATCGTCTCACACTGTCATACACAAATTAGCGAATATATGCGCCAATTTCCGTGTACAGACAACCTGCCTCCTCTGCACAATCTCTGCAATCTGAATTCTCACAATGAATCGAATGAATGCAATTGCCTCGTTTGAACATGCTCATAAGCATATTCACTACATGTGTGAACAAATCACAACTGATAGCCAAACTATCCCTTTCACCTGTTATCTCAACTAGATCTCCATTGGAACTGACATGCATGTAGTTAACCGTGGTGAATCTTCAGTTGCATGTGAGTTCACTGATTAACTGAACTCTCACTAGTGCATGTTTAGTTACAACTAGTACAACTGATATTAACTCACTTAACTACACTTATAATTCTGTTACAATTCCAAATCACTCAGTTATGAATGAGATAATAGATTAATATTTATTGTCTAATTTAATTAAGGGAAAAGTAAATTAGACACATGTTTCTTGTTGAATTTTCAACACTCCCTCTCAACAAGAAAGGGATTATCCTTTACCCCAATCCTGTCTCTGTGATATTCGAATTTGCTCATGGTGAGCACCTTCGTCAGAATGTCCGCATCCTAATCTTCCATAGGAATGTATTGAAGCAACATGATCTTCCGCTGCACACAATCTCTGAGATGATGATACCAGATATCTATATGCTTAGATCTATCATGAAACAAAGGATTAATCGAGAGTTTAATGCAACTCTGATTATCACAATAAATCACTGTCGGATCTAAATGAGAACCAAACAAACCAACCAAGATCTTCTTCATCCAGATAGTCTCACATGCATCTTGGCTTGCTGTCATGTATTCCGATTCCGCTGAACTAAGTGCCACGGATCTCTGTTTCCTGCTGTACCAAGAAACAACTGTAGATCCGATACTAAAGATCCCTCTTGATGTGCTCTTTTTGTCCGTTGGGCTGCCTGCCCAATCTGCATCTGTGAAGCCATGCAACTTCACCTCATCCGTCTGTCTATACCATAATCCATACTCAGATGTGCCCTTCAGATATCTCAGGACATGCTTACCTGCCTTCCAAACGATTTTGGTAGGCTTAACCATTGCTTGACTTAGCTGGTTAACCGCATAGCAAATGTCCATCCTCGTGTTCACTAAATACATTAGCGAACCCACTAACTGTCGATAGACAGTAGCATTCACTACCTCTCCAGAAGTAGCATCCTCTTTCCTCCAGTTTCCTGGAAGAGGAGTATCCATGGGTTTGCAGCCCTCCATGTGAAACTTACCCAGTATCTCTCTTGCATACTTTCCTTAAGACACAAAAAGTTCACCATCTCGCTACCATATTTCCAAACCAAGGAAATAATGAACAAGACCCAAATCCTTCATCTCAAACTCCTTTGCAAGGTCCTCCTTGCATGAGCGTATCAACTGCTCATCACCAGTCAATATTAAATCATCAACATAAAGCACAATGATTAAAAGCTTACCCTCTACCACAATTTGGTATAGGTTTTCATCTGCTTCACTTTTGGTGAAGCCCAATCCAGTGAAATAGTTGTTTATCCGAGTGTACCAAGCACGGGGTGTTTGCTTCAACCCAAACAATGCTCTCTTGAGTCTGCACACATGTGACTCTCTGTCAAAGGTCTCAAAACCTTCTGGGTGTTCAATGTACACTTCTTCCTCAATGATCCCGTTGAGGAATGCAGTTTTTACATCCATCTGATGAATGCGCCAGCCCATCTGCGCTGAGAGTGCAAGGATAGATCTTATGGAAGAGTACCTTGCGACAGGTGAAAAGGTCTCACCATAATCTATCCCCTCGATCTGTGAGAAGCCTTGAGCCACAAACCTGGCCTTGTATTTCTCCACACTCCCATCAACAGCTTGCTTTACCTTGTAGATCCATCTTGAACCTACCACTGATTTACCAATCGGTCTTGGGACAATTTCCCATACACTATTTTTGACAATGGAGTCATACTCCTCTACCATAGCATCAACCCAGGTGGGGTCCTGCACTGCTTCCTGAAAGGAAGATGGTTCAGTCACAATACATTTGCTCATGAGAGCCATGTATCCAACAAATCGATCAGGAGACTGTCTCTGTCTGCGCTGTGAAATAGGGGCTCCTACATTCTGTGCAACATCTAGTCTCAATCTTTCAGCTTCCGTGGTGCGCTTTCTGCCATTTCTGATGGATGGCTCTGCTTGAGTGGTTTCCTCCACTCCATGAACCTCCTCATGTGGTTGATCCACATCTTGAGACTCATCCTTGGGAACCAACAATTCCTCTTCTACATGCAAGTCTAGCTCCCTCTCAAGCGACAACCGCATGGCTTTCCCCTCATCGAATTTTATATCCCGTCGCATAACAGTCATCTTACTGTTTGGAAAATACACATGATAATTATGGGGTGTTTCTGTGTACCCCACAAATATCCCAACTTCAACAGTCAGTTCCAGCTTCTTCCTGGCATCCTTGCTTACATGCACATAAACAGATGAACCAAAAATTTTCAAATGAGAAACATAAGGTTTCTTACCAATAAAAGCTCCTTCAGGTGTACTCATGCCAAGTACTCTATTAGGACAATGGTTCTGCACATAAACCGTAGTATTGCATGCTTCTGCCCACAAATGCATAGGTAGGCTCTGATCATGCAACATTGCTCATGCTGCACCCATGATCGTTCTGTTCTTTCTCTCCGCGACCCCATTTTGTTGTGGGTTATGAGGCGCTATGAGTTCTCTTCGAATTCCTTCTCTGCTGCAGAATTATTTGAATTCGTTAGAGATGTATTCTCCACCATTATCGCTCCTTAGAGATTTCACTTGCTTCCCCGACTCTTTCTCCACCAATGCTTTAAACTCATAACTTTGAGAATGTTTGATCCTTCTTCTGCATGAAGAATATCCAACATTTACGAGAAAATTCATCAACAAAAATAACATAATACCTGTGTTTTGCTGTTGAAGCAACTGAGAATGGTCCACACACGTCCGTGTGAACTCTCTCCAGGATTACTGAAGCACGGTTCTCCTTTTCATGAAAGGTGGACTTTACATACTTCCCCAAGGTGCACCCCTTGCATTGATCTGACTGAGGAAGTGTTCCCCTTGGAAGTCCAGTAGATATTTGTTGCATGATCTTCAAGGCTCCATGATGAAGATGGCCTAATCTCCTGTGCCATAATTCGCCCTCATCCTAACTCACCATTGTTTATGCCTTGCCTATCATGGCACCGCAGCCATCTACCTGCAGCATGTAGAGATTCTTAACTCGAATCCCTATCTTCTTGACTTGACCTGTTGCTTTATGTCACAGGTAGGCTATACCACTGCTAAAAACAACATCATAGCCTCTGTCCTCTAACATTGCGACTGAGACCAAGTTTTTCTTCAGACCTGGAACATGCATAACATTTTTCAATTGAAATGGTTTACCTGACTCCCTATGAAAGGTAATGGTACCAATACCAGTTGCACTGTATTTTCCATCATCTCCCATCTCTATATGAATTCGGAGATCTTTCTCCTCCAAGTCAATGAAAGACTCTTTATCTCCTGTCATGTGGAAGGAAGCGCCACTATCCAAATACCACACCGATCCCGATGCACTTGAAGCCATGCATGCGATCAAAGCGAAGTCAAGCTCAAATTGTGAGACAAGAGCCTCACCAGTTGCATCTCCAACAACCTTCTTGTTCTTCTTCTTCTGCGGACACTTAGTAGCGAGATGCCCATGTTCGTGACAGTGAAAACACTTCACTTTGGACAAATACATCTTCTTGACTTTAGACTCAGAATTTGATTGGGATTTCTTCCATTTCCCTTTCCTTGCCTTTGCAGTCAAAGAACAATCCTCTTCATCATCATGCTTTGATGAAGATCCATCTTTGGTATTCCACCTGAACTCCTCTTGCACCAGATCCGACCATAGTCGTTCCCAATCAGATAATTTTTCCCTTCCATTGACAGAGTCTTGATAACTGTGCCAACTCTTAGGAATCCCTAGGAGCGCCAAGCTCACCAAATCATCAGCAGCGACTGTTATTCCCACACTTCCAAGCTCATCCCGACATTGGACA
>JASDQU010586720.1:10164-45324 GCA_032191745.1 Picea mariana | reverse complement strand
AATTCATGACTGATTGTTTTAAATCTTGGACAAAGGACAACTCTGTCTCCTCTTTTCTACCTGCCCTTATCTGTTGGTTTATATGGATTGAGACGAACACAGCTCCTTTAGAAGACACCATGTTACCCATAAACTTTATGGAGCGGGGAGTGGGGGCGTGGGTATTAAAATCTCAAGATTTATCATTTCATAGATGGGTTATGAATTGTGGTGAAGACACTAATACAAAAGCAAAACTTATGGGAAACATTTGTCAAGGCTGAAAACTCAGATTTTGGAACTATTAAAAGACTTTCAAGAGATTAGTTTCCAAATGGGTAAATGGAACTGAAGGTCCCATGAGGCACATCTTCCTTTTCTAGTTCTGGTCCTTTTAAATTTCTATTTTGGCCAAGCTCCTATTTGGCCTTTTTGGTTTTATTTTCCTTATATTATTGGATATGTAATCAATTTTTAAGCCACATATGAGAAAGTACTGTGTATTTTCCATTTTGTTCCTCATTTGGAATCAACCAACAAGAATTGATATATCCTGAAGTATTTTTGAAATCAGGTTTTTCCTTGAAAAATCTCTACAAGATTTTTTGTATGATCTATGAAAATGTAAAAAATTATATTTTACTAATATAATTGAGCAAATTTTCTATTAGAAAAAAATGAAACACTTCAAAACAAAATAATTAACAATTAAAACAAAATAATTAACAATTGTTTGTGATGGTACAAAAGAATAAAAAGAAAAAGTAATGTATGTGGTTGATCTTTAGTACATCAAAAACATGCTATTGAAGTATATTATATTGTTTTGAAAATGCTATGAAGGTTTACATCACTTGCCAATGAACTCACATAGTAAAGTTGTACATATTAAAAATGAGTTATGTGTAGCTCAAATCCATTGAATTCARTTGTATGTAGTTGATCTTGAGTACATCAAAAACAGTGTGTAGTTGATCTTGAGTACATCAAAAACATGTTATTGAAGTATGTTATATTGTTTTGAAAATGTTACGAAAGTTTGCAAGTGAACTCACATAATAGGATTGTACATATTAAAAATGAGWTAAAAAAGTAATAGGGTTGTACATATTAAAAATGAGTTATGTGTAGCTCAAATTCATTGAATTCAATTTAAAAAGTTGTGTAGTTCAAAAGTATTGAATTTAATTATTTATAATGTATTTTGCATATTTTATACAATTATATATAATATTGAATAAAAATTTATGTGTCATTCATGGTATTTCATATATCTTAGAAATTTTTAATTATTTACAATGTATTTTGCATATCTTATACAATTATATATAATATTGAATGAAAATTTATGTATCATTCATGGTATTTCATATATCTTAGAATTTTGATTTAAGATTTTTTTAAAGTTAAATAAAATAGTTGATTTTTTTTTCATGAGTTTATATTATAATCTCTATTAAAATTAAATTATTTCATTGTATTGTAATGATTTAAATGGAAAAATAATTTTTTTAAGAAATATATATATATATATATTTTTAAATAAAAAAAGGGGGTGGATCCTGCTATATTAGATAGACAAAACTATTACAGAGTATGCATCAAAGTAGGTCTGGTGTCACCCAAAATGCTGCCGATTATCGGAAACCAGCATGTAAAGAGGGCAAGTAGCAAATAGCATTATAGAACATAAAAGCTGTTTGACATCTGTCCTGCCCGGAGGAAACCAGGACAAATGTCTATGGACTAAGTACATAAAGCAGCAACAAAGTAAAACTAAGAGCCAAGAAAACATGAAAAACCTAGATGCCTGGTGACTGGTCATCCTTGCCATCCTGCCACGTGGTCCTGGTCAGGACGAAAGCTTGCACACATAGGGGGCATTTGCTCTTTGCAGGCACGTTGGAAAAGGCGTCTAGGAACATGTCCATGCGCTGGCCCATGATGAGGGCCCGATGCTCCAGATCATCCAAGTGTCCACGGAGGTCGAAGATCAGTGCTAGGTGCTCCTCACGGATGAGTGACCCGTGCATGCTGCCACCCACGTCCATCGCTGCTCCAAAATCCTCAACGAACCTTCCTTGCGCCGCTTCTGCCTCTACTCCCTTCGTGCCTGCTTTGTCCCCCTGTGTGTTTTGGCAATTGCACTGGTCGTCACCAGGCCAAGGTATCTCCTCGACAATACAACCAGGGGTGTAGTCTACCAGAGTCGGAGTGGGTCTGCTTTCCATCCGATGAGTTTTCACGCGGGTATCCTCTATAATCAGCTGGTCCGCCAGTAACGGTTCTTCCTCCACTATACAGGGGGGAAACTCCTCCATGAAACCAGCTTCCTGTATGGCCCCCGGCATATTCTCCAGGGCGTCTCGACTGGACCCAACTCCGGGCTCGGCGATGGTGGCAAGCCGTGCCAATTTCTTCGCTCTGGCCTCCTTCCTGAGAATTGAATTTGCAAGAGTCAGGGCGCGCTCCAGCTTCTCCTTGCGCCGCTTCTGCGCTTTCTTTGCCTCCTAGGCCGCTCCCCGTCGAGGTCGGCCTCTAATGCGAACCATGGCGATGGAACAGAGCAAATGCAGGTGGAGGCGGATGAGCCAAGGTGAGAGCAAATGCAGGTGCGAGGCTCGGGAATGCGAGCTCTGTCCCGCTAGAGTCAGAGAGAAATACAAAGAGGGTGAACCAAGCCAAGGCACGGTGGAGGCTGGACCACACCAGTGCGTCCAAGCAATATACAGAGCCGAGGTCGGTAAGGTCCCTCTCTTCCCAGGCAAATTGAAAACCGAATGATCCAGAACCGAAGTCATCTTTTCACAATAAACCTTCGCCATCCCGGGAATGCCTATGACATAAATGATCGCTCGAGGGAAAGGACCCTCCGTCCTGCAACTGCAGCGAAGGCCGTCATCCATCGTAAATGTATGCTCGTGGGTGGCGGCCTTCGGCATTTATGCTGGGGTCGAGTGCGCGTCCACCTGTACCCCCCTCTCGACGTGTCACCCCATCCGGGCCTTTTTTAAGAAATATATTATAATCTCTATTAAAATTAAATTATTTCATTATATTGTAATGATTTAAATGGAAAAATAAAATTTCTTAAGAAATATGTTGAGATAAAAAATACTTAAAACCTATGTGAATTACAAATTAAATCAAAGAACTAAGTTTTTAAATTTACAAAGCAAACCAAGTAACTAATTTTTTAAATGTACAAAGTCAGGCATTTTGAATTTTGCATCCATATCTCAATGCCATACCAAGGATTTAGGATTTTAAAACGTATATGCTAAAAAATACTAAGAAAGTGGGCATCCTTTATTTTTTATTTATACATTGATAAACAAGTAGAATAGATAATGAGAGCACCCGAATGGGGTGAAAGAGGCATGAGTTATTCCAACCACCTGGCCAACGAAACCCACATGTCATGAACCCACGGTATTCGAGGTACCACTTAGGGTGACCATCCCTCACACGTGCAATTATGAGGTATCAAAATCCAATTAATCAAGTTCATCTCGCCAGCTCAACAGGGTTTAATGCTATCCATTTGATGCGAAGGATTCACATAGGAGAGAATTCATGATAGATCTCTACCAAATACTACCGCACAATAGATCCCTACTAGCACACTAAATCTCTCCTTGGCCAAGTCCCAATGGATAGGAATGCAGGTACCAATGAAATTCCCCTCTAACTAGAATACCTATATAGATAAAAAAAATCTCCCTCCTGGAAGAAAAGACAACATGCCTCAAGTTCAACAATCCAAGTGAAGGCACCCCCCAGGTTCCAGAGAGCATTTCCCCCTCTCCACCAGTATAATTTCCTCATACATTGTTATTTAGTTTTGTTTATATATCACAATGGCCCTATACAATTAGGCCAACACCCAAGTTCATTACTAGATAGTTGTAAATATGCCTTCTAGTTTTCTGGGTTATTGTTGAAATGTCAAAGACAATATATATTTTTTGATGAACGCAGGCTATCCAAGCTCAAGCAATAGTTTTTTTGTTGTTGATCCGGTTTCCCAAGTGGTATACCAGCAATACCAGCAATAGGACGCATGCACTTTTGTCAATATTAATATATTATAGTCTTAATTATCTTTAAAAAAAGAGAATGGATAATGAGAGAAATCCAAATAAATTTCAAGGGAAGTATCATTTACAAAAGTAGCCCATAATGTTTTTATATGTTGATGTTTAAGGGAGTTTGTATCTTGCATTTTAAATCCATGCATGCAGAGACATTGATAATGACTACTTAAAAATAAGTGTAGAGGAAATAGGGAGAAATATATATATATATATATATATATATATATATATATATATATATATATATATATATATATATAAAAAGAGAGAGAGAGAACAAATACATGATATGATTGAATTTTGAGTTACATTTATAAATAAATAAAAAATCACTAAAAATATTATAGTTGCATGTAAAAAGAGATTATATTGTCCAAGAAAAATAAAAATAATTTTTTTTCCCCTTCTAAATATTTAATACCATGGAATCCATGAATGTGATACCCATTTGACGACTAGTGTTGATATAGGATTCATAGAAAGGAAAAATATTGCATCAAGCATTGACAACAATAATATGGTTTTCATCTTTACATGACATTAGAATCAAAAAACAAAAAAAACTTTGAGTGTATCAATGACATGAAACATGTATTTGATATCTGAATGTTATGCAAATTATACATAAAGATAACAACATAACAATATACTTTGAAAACTTATATATGTTCAATGTTCATCATCTCAAAACAAGGGTCTTTAAAATGTCATTCAACAATTTCTTTAGACATTCTATCAATTTTTTTTTAATAGATACAAAACCTAACAATTATCTCACATGCAATTGAATAACAAGAAGCACTCCGAATGTGAAGCTTAGTGATAATAATTGATATTGTCAATAGCAAGAGTAGATTTTAGATTTTTCAAGCACTGTGACTATTTCAAACCATTGGTTTTTCCATGAAATACCCTTTTCTTCATGTTGAACAACATTTTATCTCAAATTGGATTGGAAGTTTGGCATAATGCTTGTCCTTGTCTTTCCCTAATAATTTGAATTTGAACAACAATGCAAGAAAATTGCACAAAAGAGTGGCAAAATTCTAACCTTGGTAGCTTGCAAAATCCCATAGTCAACACCACATTGATCCTTTGTCTAGCATTGTCATTCAAAAAGAAAATTTCATAGTGGCTTCATCAAGTACTTGTAGAGGACCATCATCTAGCTCAAAGATCCTCTTATCGAACTGGGAGTAGTACTATCTCACACAGAAAATTTCAAAATGACAAGCAAATTTGTTATTTCTTTAATCTATGTGGCCTAAAAATACTCTAAAAAAATTAAACTAAGAAACCTAATAAAACCCTGCAACCTCCCTTTGGGCAACCCATGCTAGTGAATTGCCTCAAAAAAACCCTTGAAACTCCTTTTCAAACCACAAGTCATATAAGTTAAACAAGACCATAGAAAATCTAAGGGGTTGTAGGAAATATTTATCATGACAAGAATCAAAGGCATATTAAAGGGAATTAATTAAACCATCATGTGCCCTCAAAATTAGAACAAATTCTCTAAAAGATGTCAAGCATTTGATCATACATTCATGGAATCCAAGAAATGTCCTTTGGGGAACTTCAATTTAGCTCAGGGAAGATGAACCCTCCCAGGGTTTGATCATTTCCTTCACCTCCTTCTCCAATTCTCAAAATGATGGTCAAGCATGAGCTTATTTATCTTTTCCTTCTTTTGATTCGAAATGGATCTGAAGTAAGAATGGATAAGACTTGGTACTTGCAAAAAAAATTGACAATCAACCAATATCATGTAAGCTATGTAAAACAATGCAAGTGTAGAGTTAAATAACACAAATAAAGATGTGAGAGAAAAGTTTAAAAAAATAGTAAATGAAAAGAAATGAATAGAATAGAAGGATAAGGAATGGGAAGTGAAGAGACATGGTTGTTGACCTTCCCTTACAACCTATCTCTCCCTTTTTATTTACTCACACTCATTCTCAAAGGGATTTGGTCCAAGGAGGAGGAGAACATTATATCCAAAATTGCAAAAAGAAGAATATTGAGCACCATTGAAACTGGTTTTCCCAATTTGGGTTCCAGGGTAAAAATCATGTCTTGTGTTGTTTTTCCTCTGTGTATTGAGTAGTCTACTGTATAAATTCACCATTATGTTTTATTGTATCTTGTTGATTATATTTTGAATGCCTTCTCTATATCTTATGGGAGTAAAAGAGGAGTTATTGTTGGTACTATTTTATTTACTATGCGAGAGGTTGTTTTTTCTTTTATTAAAAGAGTCACCATAAGTTGGAAAGCTATTGATGTTATTGCAAATGAAGTGTCATCCTTGTTGAAGTCGTCTCTGGTGGACTTATATGTGGTAGTTGGGTTGTCGCTAACCAAAGCAATAATGAAGCATTCTCATGAGGATTGATTTGATGGAATGTTGAATTTCAATAGCCACATGACTCTCTCAATTTTTATCTTACTCTGTCAAATCAAAATTTTTGTACTCCAAGTAAAAATGAGTCATTCTGTGTTGTTCAAACTCTACGTGTGAACCGTGTTGGTTGTGAAGCCTAATTATCTTCATGATCCAGAGGTTTGTTTCATTTGTTCTTGGACTCCATTCCCTAATGAGGGGGTGTGGGGGGATTCCCCACCCACAACTGTCACCAGGGGGGTCTGGGGGGGGCGACGAAAGTTTTTGTAGCCCCCCCTGGCGAGGGATTCAGGGGAAACAACCCTAAAGAAAAGTTTTGGGAAAAATTGCCTTGTAAAACATTGTAATTTCATAGTCAATCTAGACCGTTCATTATAAAGTCGTAGATCTGGCGGTAGAAGTTATTTTAGGGATTTTTTCCCTAGAAGGAAACCTTATTTTATGACGAAATTCTATTGTAGCTGTGTATTATCATGAATATTTTATTCTGAGAGAAGAGACTATGAGAGAAAGAAGAGGAAGTTACAACGGGTGTGTTGTAGGTTGTATCCCTTCATTTTGTTGGATAATAATAAGGAAGGACCTGGCAATTTCTATGGTGGACATAGCCCACACTGGGTGAACCACATATATATGTGTCTCTATTGTATTGTGTATCTTCTGTGTTTTATTTCTGCATTTGTTTTATGTTATTTCTCTACGATCCTGTTTTTCTAACAACTGGTATCAGAGTGAAAGGTAACTCATAGGAAAAGAGGGTTCCTGGTTCGAGTGGGAGCAATGGCGGAAGATGGAAAGTTTAGGGTTGAGAATTTTAACGGCCAAAACTACCAGTTATGGAAGATGCAGATGGAAGAGTATTTATATCAGAAGGATCTATTCCTACCATTGGGAGGAATAGAAAAGAAGACGACGACCATGAAGGATGAAGAATGGGAGGTTCTTAACATAAAGGCACTAGGAACGATATGGTTGATACTGGAAACATCGGTGGCTTTCAATATTTCAAAAGAAAAGACAACGAATGAGCTTATGGACGCATTGGATAAACTGTATGAAAAACCCTTAGCATCCAATAAGGTATTTCTAATGAAGTGATTATTTAATATGAAGATGTCAGAAGGTGGCTATGTTGTATATCATTTAAATGAATTTAATGCGGTTACTAATAAGCTAAAATATGTAAAAGTGGACTTTGATGATGAGGTCAGGGCTCTTCTAATATTGTTCTCATTGCCAGAAAGTTGGAATGGCTTGGTCATGGCTGTACGTAACTCTGTTTCTGGTTCAAACACTCTAAAATGTGATGATGTTGTTGGTGTTATCCTTAGTGAGGAAATGTGATGGAAAAGAATAGGTGAGCCATCAGGTAATGCGTTAAACATGGAGAACAGGGGAAGACAAAAGGATAAAGGAAAGGGCTCAGGGAGCCGCAAGAATTATAGGAAGGGAAGATCCAAATCCAGACTGGGAAAGATAGAGTGTTGGAATTGTAGGAAGAAAGGACATCTGAAGAAAGACTGCAGAGCTCCAAAGAAACAAAGAGATGGACAATAGGAGAAAAATTAGGAAGCAAATGTAACAAGTGATGTGTTAGAAGATGCTTTGATTCTTTCTATAGATAATATTTTTGAGTCTTCGATATTAGATTCAGGGGTTTCAATTCATGCCACACCCCATAGGAAACATTTTTGAGATTATGTTCAAGGTGATTTTGAAAGAGGTACAACATGAATGGAAAGACTTAGACTAGACTTGTTGTAAAGGGGGTTGCACAAAAGAAAGGTATATATTTTGATGAAATATTTTCTCCTGTTTTTAAGATGACTTCAATCAGGACTATTTTAAGTCTTGTGGCAGTAGAAGATTTCCATATTGAACAGTTATATGTAAAAACAACTTTTCTCCATGGGGATTTGGAGGAAGAGATTTATATGCAACAACCACAGGGGTATGAGGTCAAAGGAAAGGAGAATTCGGTATGTAGGTTGAAGAAGAGATTGTATGGCCTAAATCAAGCTTCAAGGCAGTGTTATTTGAAGTTTGATAGGTTTATGACAGAACAAGGTTATAGTAGATGTCATTCTGATCATTGTCTTTATTTTAAAAGGCTAGAAAATGAAAGTTATATCATCTTTCTATTTTATGTATATGACATGCTTGTTGCAGGGTCTAATATGCAGGATATAAATGTGCTCAAGAATAAATTATCTAATTCATTTGCGATGAGGGATTTGGGTGTTGAAAATAAAATCCTTGGTATGAGAATAATAAGAGACAAGAAAAATCGCAAATTGACATTGTCTTAGGGTGAGTACATAGAGAAGGTGTTGGAGAGGTTTAGAATGCAGAATGAAAAATCAGTTAGTACACCTTTGGCCAGTCATTTCAAATTAACTAAGGAAATGTGTCCCAAGACACATGAGGAGATAAAATACATGTCGAAGGTCCCTTATTCATGAACAATTGACAGGTTGATGTATGTGATGGTTTGCACAAGACCATATATTGCACATGTAGTGGGAGTTGTGAGTAGGTATATGAAAAATCCAGGTAAAGAACATTGGGAGGCAATAAAGTGGATTCTCATGTATTTGAGAGGTACTTCTACTCATGCATTATGTTTTGGAGGTTCAGACACTCTTCTACAGAGATATGTTGATTTAGATATGGAAAGTGATAAAGATAGCAGGAGGAGCACCACATAATATGTTTTTATTGTAGGTGGAAAAAAAGTAAGTTAGATTTAAAAACTACAAAAGGTTGTTGCACTTTCAACAACGGAATCAAAGTATGTTTTCGCTACATAGGCTAGTAAAGAAATGATTTGGTTACAGAGGTTTATGGAGGAATTGGGAAAGAAACAAGAGAATATTAGGTTGAACTGTGATAATGAGAGTGCCATTCATCTTGCAAAGAACTCATCCTTCCATTCAAAGACTAAGAATATACAACTCAAATACCATTTCATATGATCTGTCTTGGAAGATGGAAATTTGAAGTTGGAAAAGATACATACTAGCCATAATCCTATAAACATGTTAACAAAGGGAGTAACCAGGGAGAAACTGAGTTCCTGCTTAGTTTCAGTTGGTCTTCAAGCATGAAGGTGAAGATGAGAAATTTTCTAGGTCAAAGGTGGAGTATAGTCCAGCAGGTACAACAACGATGGATTTGTTGTGATTAGTCTCCAAGTGGGATATTGTTGGTTGTGTAGGAGCTTGATTATCTTCCTGATTCATAGGTTTGTTTCAGATGTGTTTGGACCCCATTCCCTAATGGGGGGGTGTGAGGGGGATTCCCCCCCCACAACTATCACTAGGGGGGCCCAAGCGGGGCGGAGACAATTTTTGTAGCCCCCCCCCGCCCCCCTTGTAAGGGATTCGGGGGCAACTCCCCCGAAGAGAAATTTTGGGAAAAATTCCTTGTAAAATATTGTAATTTCATAGTCAATCTGGACCATTTATTATAAGGTCGTAGATTTGATGGTAGAATTTATTTTAGGGATTTTTTCCCTAGAAGGAAACCCTCTTTTATGAGGGAATTGTATTGCGGCTATGTATTATCATGAATATTGTATTATGAGAGAGGATATTGTGAGAGAAAGAAGGGGAAATGACAACGGGTGTGTTGTAGGTTGTATCCCTTCATTGTTTTGGATAATAATAAGAAAGGGCATGGAAATTTATCTAGTGGACATATACCACACTAGATGAACCACGTATATCCATGTCTCTATTGTATTGTGTATATTCTGTTTTTTATTTCCGCATTTGTTTTATTTTATTCCTCCGTGATCCTATTTTTCTAACAAACCGTACCTCAAGGAGAGACCTCACACAACTATTCCTTGTTTCCCAAGCTCTACATGTGAACCCCAACTCAAGGAGAGACCCACATGTGTTTTCTTTTGTTTCCCAAGCTCTACGTGTAAACCCCAGCTCAAGGAGAGACCCAAGTTCATTTTAGTTTGATGCACAATCTCTATGTGCAAACCCTATCTCTTGGAGAGATCTGCGTGCATTTTCCTATGTTTCTCAAGATCTCCGAGCATGACCCCTAGTGACAGGAGAGACCCACATACATTTCGTTTGCTGGAAATCATGCAAAAACTCTAACCCTAATTTATAAGCATATCAAACACATAGTGTAATATTAAGTCATAAATCGTGGCACAATACCCCTTAATTGGGGCATATTACATTAGTATTGTTATTTTATTTATGTTGGCTTGGGTCCATTAATTGTAATTGTACCTCCTAGTCTCCTATATATACCAAGGAAACATTTTCATTTGGAATCATCCTGTATTTGTGAATTCATATGATGTATAAGGGGGTTTCCCCCTCGAAGAGGCTTATTGTCTGAATTTCTCTCTTTGTAAAGGTGTTGAGTACTTATTCTGAGGTTTTTATGCTATTTTTATACTTGTTTCTTAACATTTGGTATCAGAGCTAGACAATCATCATGACTGGCTTCTTCAAAACAAGTCTTCTTGTAATTTTTGCTACAACTATTTTTTTTGGAAGGTTTCGGTATCTAGAATTTCTATGGTGTAGAGAAGACATATAAAGATAACTTGGGTCCAAATTTTAGATCTTGGTTTATTATATTTTTGGAGATACATTATGTTCAAGTTAGGTTTTTTGACTTGTCCTGAAACTAGTTTGAAACAGGTCTTCTTGGAATTTTCGCTCCCATGTTTTTTCGGCTTGGTTTCAAGTTCTGAAAGTTTAACAATATGAAGGCAGAATAGTGAAGTATCTTGTGTAGAAATTTCAAAAATTTCTTATATGTACTCTAAAGTTTATTCTCTGAGGAAATTAGGGTTTTTGGTTGGTCGAGATTTCAGTCTAAAACATGTGTTCTTGGGAAAACTGTTATATCTAAAGCTACATACCTCCAAATTGAGTGAGACCTATTCCATTGCTTAGGGTACATACCGAAGTTTTACTGGTACAAATTTCAAGTTCTAAATTTGATCTAGGAGGATCTCGGTGGCTGCACACCTATTCCAACTAGCTCAAAATAGGTTTTTGGCAATTTACTATTTTTAGTCGTTTTTTGGGTCCCAAACTTTTGAGGCCATTTTGAGGGCCTAACGTCATTTTTTCACTATCGAGCACCTTATTAATTTTTAAAGGATTTGAATGAACCCACAAAATGAATCTCCTCGTCAATACCTTTCCAACAATCTATTGTTCCGCCTAAATGGAGATCGTATGCAAAAGTTACGACCTCAGGAAGTTGATGTACTAACTTACCCCAACAAGGCCCACATGAATTTTGGTGCTTCATCTCCTAGGGTTAGGTTTTTGGATGTCTAGGGTTTTGACATTCATGTTTATTGTAAAAATTCCTTCAGATCCTCATTGAACTCATCTTCTTGCGAATGAGCATAGTCGTTGCATATCTTCTCAAAGATAAGCTACCACCATTCTAGCAAGCTTGTTTTCAGTCTGCATTTTACAGTTTTTCAACATATTTCTTATTTAATAAAAGTCAAGTGTAACATACCCACTACCTAAAATCGAACTATTTCGTTTTCTTTTTTGTTTTCTCAATGAAGAGACTCCCCAGAGCTTGCAGCAGCGAAATGCCAATCCCATATCCGACGGTCTTTCATTTACCTACACGACTCTCTACACATAACCGTGGTCTTTCCCTGATAACAATTTCAGGGTTTCGGGTTTTGGACTTCAAATTCCCGACGCGCTCCAATTCCCGCTAGCCCTCCAGGCTAAGCTCTTGGTCCACGTGACCTTTATCTCACCAGACCGCAGCCTTGTCCCCCATCGAGGTTTCAGACTTTCCAATGTCGAAATGCAAACGTCCTAAGGACTCGCGATTCCTCGAATCCCGACGCGCCCTTTATGCGCTAGCTCTCCTGGCTAGGCTCCTGGTGCACATGACCACTATCCCTGTGACCACAGTCTTATCCCTCATCGGGGCTACGGGTTTTTCATTGCCAAAATGCATTGGCTCACGAGATTCCCGATCCTTCGAATCTCGGCTTCCCGTTATGCTGACAACTGGCTCCCACTCATCGGGGTTTCGAGCTTCGCGATTCCAAATTGCATAGACAAATTGTCACCAGGATTCCCGATATCCCAAGGACCCAAACACTGATCAACAACTTCCTGACGGCGCCGATTGCTGCCACGCGTCCTCCTCTGATGGACGGTCTCAATTTCTAGGGGTTTTCGAGACTTGCGATGTCCCAATTCTTATGGCCTCAGGGACCCCGATTTCCCGATGCCGAATATCCCGACTCTCTATGGATTTCTAACACCTATCTCCTCAAACGAACAATTCATATTTTGCCGGGGTTTTCACTTCGGACTTCCCCGATCTCCTGTCCACGGGAATGTCAATATCCCGACTCCCGATAGTAAACCTCGATCTCCTCCACGTGTATCCTCAAACAGACAGTCCAGATCTTCTCGGTGTTTCAAGATTTCTGATGTCCTGGACGCCTCATCCCTAGGACTCGCGAAATGCCAGACTCCGACTCCCTACGGATCTCTGACACGTGTCCCAAGTGGATGGACGCTTCAGATCACTCCTCGCGTTTTCGAGACTTATGATGTCCTGAATTTCCCAACCTCAAGAACTCCGATTTCCCGAATGCCGATATCCCGATGTCTAGTGTCCGGATCTCCGGAATGGACGATCGCGTGACACGCATCCTCTCTCAGATGGACAGCCCAGATTGCTTCCGGGTAATTTCCCATGGGAGTTCCCGATCTCATGTCTTCAAGACTTCCGATTTCCCGATGTGTGAAACTCCGATGAGCCAACCCTCCTTTCGGGATTTTTCCTTCTATTCACGAGCTTAACCCTCGCGCAACTTCTGTCAGATCCGACGGCTGACGGGTATCTGCTCAAGATCTGACGGCTCAGATCTGTTCCACCACGCGCATTCTTCCATTACTTCGTGGAAGTGGAAAGATGAACAGTCCAAATGTTCTCATGGACCTTGGGGGGTCTACGATCCCGATTTCATCGCTACTCACGAAGATAGAGAGAAAAAGGGGCAAGGTATGTAACACCCTTATTACTTTCGTCAATCTGACGGTCATGACTGACCATGGTTCTTCCGACAGGATCTCATCCGTCGATTCGTTACTTATTCTTACGCTACTACGTCGAAATCTTAAGAGGGTCATTCCTCCTCGCACAGGGTTATTAAGACTTGCACCTTTAAGTCCTTTTTCCAGGTTCTTGGTAAACCTTTCCAAGGAGGGAATCTCTATGAAGAGATCTATACCGGGGCATTCCCAGAGACAGATAAGGGTAAACAGCTTCCCGAGAATGGGTTGGCAGCCTAACTGAGTTCAACCTAGGCATAATTAGATTCATTTATCAATGTAAGTCATGGATGGCTTCCTCTACTATCAACATATGTCTATTAATTCTTATCAAAACACTACACAGATATTCTTACATTGAAATCGTTCACAAATTCACAGTTCTATGAGCATATATATAYCAGTATATGAATTTCAAGATGCAATACGTAAAACACTTATCAAAAATAACACCAGAAGTGGGTGCAACTGCTGAGAGGGGTGCTCGTTTCCACCCAACCGTAGGCTCAGCGATTCCCAACGGATTTACCACTAGCCACCCCCAAGCTGAGACCATGATGCTGTGAGACTGCATCTCTCTGTCTGCTAGTGACCAGGAGCGAAGGTTGCAACCCTCCCTCTCTGCTATCACTCACTCTGCGTAATGGAAGAATTCCCCTCACGTCTGCCCCTTCAATTGCTTCTACCATACGCCTTATCCTCTCGCGAGGTTGCATGTGGCACGATTTCCCTCGTGCTGATCAGGCCTGACGGCTCTATAGATGAGCGGTTCACCATCCCATCCCTCATTAAGCCATCCGCCTACCAGCCTGTGAGACATTAAATTTGGGGCCAGCGAGCCGCTTTTGGTTCTCCGGGCCAGTGGAGTCCAAATACGGTGTTAATTCTTGGTGGAAGTTAATGCCACCCTTTTCAGGTGCCCTCCACCGCCATCGTGGTCTCTTTTCTGCACATTCCCTCTCAGCAGTTCTGCAATAAATTCAAAATGTTATTCACATTCATTGACCTTTTCCTCAAGGTCCATTTACATCACATATTCATATTTATGAGTTTGCCATAGTTCTTGGCCAGTCCAGTTATATTTACAAGCTGGGGGAAACAGGGTGTTACACCAAGTTTTACTATATCTCTATCATTTTTCACTGTGTCTCAGTGTTAATATTATAAATTTTTGTTTTCATTTCGTTCCTCTCATAAATACGGATCAGTGGTATCAGAGCAGTTTGCTCCTTGTCGTTTTTTAGTGCATGTCCCTAACGTGGTCACGGTATAAAGATTTGGGTCTCGATCTTGTTTATATTGAGGACAACTACTCTCGCATGCCTAAGAAACTATCCATGGCGAGAGAAAATAAAGATGACGGGATAGGAGATCCTTTCAAAATGTTGCTCAAGGAATCCCTCGAGTGACAAAGGAACGCGATGATGGCAAACTTTGCACAAATCCTTTGATGGCTGTCAACAAGTGACACATCCACCTTAAGCGGAGGCGCCGCCCCCTTCAAGGTACATATCAATTTTGATATTCCTATATTTGTAGGTCAAATAGATGCAGATGTCGTAAATAAATGGTTAAACCTTCTAGAAGGGTATTTTTCTGTCCACAACTTTTCCGATAGAGAAAAGATTACATTTGCGTTCCTCAAGGTCGTCCCCCATGTCAAAGATTGGTGGGAGACTTTTTGTGAGCAAAACAAAATAGAGGGATCCACATTATTTGGAGTTGCACCCACTTGGGGTTCCTTCAAGGATGCTATTAAGGAAAAATATTACCCTGTTGGAAATTATGACGACTTGTATACAAGATGGACCACATTGTGGCATGAAAGAGACCAAACAGTGACAGAGTTCACCAATGCCTTCCATACCTTGCACACCAAGCTAAGTATCAAATATTCAAAGCGACATATGGTGCTCAAGTACCATGGCGGTCTGCATAGCTACATCCAGACAAAAATGGAGTTTTTATACATCTCATCCTTGGGCATGACCTATCGATATGTCGTCAAAATAGAGCAGAAGCTTAAGCAAAAGGTGTGGCAGTTTGGGTCTGGGAACCCCTCACAACAGAAGCAGGGAAAGGGCAGCCCCAACCTGCAGAAAAAAAGATAGAGAAAATATGGGAATCCCTAGGACAACCATTCCAAGCCACAAGCAAAGAAGGACAATGGGAAGATGAAGAAAGATACCGGGAAGTGGTGTGACTTCCATAAGATCCCCTGACATAACACTGTTGATCGGTGCTCAAAGTAGTCATTGGTGGCTAAGGTAAAATCCTCCAAATCAAATGTGGCTTCTGACTTTGAGTCGAAACAATAAAATGGGAGACGAATCATTGACGCAGAATCCAATTCCACTATTTCTACCACCAAGATCCAGCCCGATGAACTTGATGAGCCAGAGGAAGGAAAGTGCCTCTTTCATTCACAGATGTGGGTGAAAGGAAATTCATCGTTGATAGCGGTAGCTATAATAACCTCATCTCAATAGAGGTCATCAAGTGGCTATCCCTATGGACAACGCCATGCCCGAAACCCTACACTATCGGATGGCTCTGTCAAGGAAGCGATCTCTGCGTCATCCAACAGTGTCACCTGTCGTGTGACGTCAAGCCGTTCAAATATGAGGTATTGTTTGATGTTTCTCCCATTGAAGTTTGTGATGTTCTTTTGGGACAACCTTATTTATGGAAATTTCATGTTGTATACGAGTCTAGGCCTTGCAGTGTTATTATTACTTTGAACAGGAAATTGTACAAGATACCAGAGGTAGTCGCACCTAGCGTTATTTTCTTGATCTCTGCCAAGCAATGGAGGGAGGTCATTTCTCAGACCGAGAAGTTTGTCTTCTTCGTGATTCACTCTCAGAGTGAGAAAAAGGTTGCAGACACATCCATGGCCTTCGCGACCAACCTATCCACACAACAGAAGAAAGTGGATAAGGTCGTGGAAGAATAAAAAGACATATTCTCATCACCTACTGGGGTACCTCTGCATTGTCAGGTCAAGCATCCCATTGATCTGACCCTCGACGCATTGTTACCCAATGGGCCAGTCTATCACCGCTCTTTACTAGAAAATGAGGATATCAAGCGTCAGATCCAAGAACTCCTCCATAAGGGGCACATCCAACCCAACTCATCATCTTGTGGAAGCTCAATCATGTTGCTGCAGAAGAAAGACGGGACATGGCGACTCTGCATTGATTACCGGGTCCTAAATAAAATCACAATAAGGAACCAATACCCGATTCAACGAATCAAAGATCTCCTTGATCAACTCAAGGGGGCCAAATAATTCACTAAGATTGATCTGAATTATGGCCACCATTAGGTCCCAATAGAGAAGACATATGTATGGAAAACTACCTTCAAGTCAAGATAAGGTATTTTTGAGTGGTTGGTCATGTCCTTTGGTTTGACAAATTCCCAAACAACTTTCATGAGGATGATGGATGATATCATACGACCTTTCACTAATTATTTTTTGGCGGTGTATCTGGATGAAATCCTCATATACATCAAGACTTGGGCATAACACTTGCAACATATTCAGTAGGTTATGCACACTCTGCAACATCATAAGCTATTTTCCAACTTGGAAAAATGCTACTTCGGCATGGACAGGGTCTAATTCCTAGGCTACATTGTTGATGTGCATGGTGTGCATGTTGATCCAGACAAGATCCAAGTCATTTTTGACTGGCCAACCCCAACCACACTCACTAAGATTTGAAGCTTCTTAGGCCTTGCCAATTTCTATCGTAGGTTAGTGTTGGTATTCTCCCATATTGCATGGGCCCTCAGCCAAATAACTAGAGGTGGTAGTAAGGAAAAATTTGTGTGGGGACTGTCCCAATAGAAAGCATTCAATTATCTAAAGCAACGTTTGTGCTCAGCCCTAATGCTTACATTACTTAACCTGCACCAACCCTTTGAGATCGAGACTGATGCTTTAGACTATGTTGTGGGCACAGTCCTCACTCAACACAACACGACCACCCCATGGCCTATGATAGTGAAACACTATCAGTTGTTTCCCGTAAGTACCCTACTTATGACAAAGAAATGTACTCCAATGTGCAAGTCTACCACCAGTGGAGGCATTACATTCTCGGGAAGGAGATAGTCATCCACACTGATCATAAGCTGCTGCAATTCATGTAGACACAAGGCAAATTGCAGAATGAAAGCCATCAGAAGTGGTCCACATATTTGCAACAATTCCACCTAAACATCAAGTATAAAATAGTAAGTACCTACTGAGTCGTTGATTTCCTCAGTCGACCTCCAGTCATGACCCTCACCATAGTGCTAGACTCTTATGGCCATGAGACCTCTGGATGGCCCCACCTCTATGACACAGATCCTGACTTCACCAACACCTACCAGTTTTTGGGTACAAACACAATTGTCACTAATTTCCATCTTCAGGATGGGTTGTTGTGCCATTTGGGCCATCTATGCATTCCATCAAGCGATAGAGCGAAGATAATTTTGGAAGCCCACTACATTCGGGTGGAAGGACATTTCGGCGTGGAAAAGATAGTGGCAGTGTTGCAGTGGCATTTATATTGGTCGAAAATTCGATAGGATGTCAAAAAGTATATATGGTCTTGCATTTCCTATGCTATTGCCAAACCAACCACTAAGAAATAAGGTTTGTACACTCCTCTTCGTACTCCTGGCATGCCCTAGGAATCCATCTCAATGGACTACATTTCGGGCCTTCCATCGACGAAGCGAAGAAATGACTATGTTTTGTGGTTGTTGATCACTTTTCCAAGACGACGATTATGGTTTCCTGCAAGAAGAGCATCACCGCGGAGGCCACTGCCAAGATCTTCTTTGAACGAGTGTGGGTACACTTTGGGATCACACAAACCATTATATCAGATCAGGACAATCATTTCCTCAACACATTTAGGTCGAGCCGCTGGTCACTGTTGGACACCAAGGCTCACCAAATACACTTCCTTCCACCCCCAGATGGATGGCCAAACAGAGGTCGTCAACTAGATGTTTTGCACATCCTGTGCATGCACAATTCCAAGTACCCCCACACCCGGGATGAGATTCTTTCTTAAGTTAAACACAACTACATTAGAGGCATACATAGCTCAAGCGACCACAACCCCTTTCATGTGGGTTTGGGATTTCAACCATTGGGTCCCATGGATGTTGCACTACCCCTTGCGACCACCTAGGTAGACTCGTTGCATGCTCCAACTAAAGTTGACAAGGCCAACCAGTTCATTGAGAGGATCTAGAACATCCACCAATAGGTTCAATATATTTTATAGAAGTCCACTGCCAAGTACAAGCAACGCCATGATCAACACTGGGTGCCACACTAGTTTCATGTGGGGGACAAATTTTGGTTGCACTTGCAGAAAGAATGCCTTATAGTGCCTCATTGGAAGCTTCTTCCACTCTGTTATGGACCTTACACCATCACCAAGGCTATGGGTGACAATGATTTTGTGCTCAACATTCCCCTCTTCCTTGGCTTGCACCCAATGTTCAATGTGGAACTCCTTCAGCCCTATTTTCCACCATTATTGGACATCTCGGAGATCGCAGAACAGTTGACACCAACAGAGCTCAACCCTGACTGCATGGAACAAGAATACATTGATCATATTGTGGAAACATAGGTCAAGTTCACTCGCCATTAGATGATCTAGCTTTATCAGGTTGTCAAAGTAAGGAAGCTCGTGCACCAAGGCAAGTGGCTCACCTGGGGCCAAATTCGGCAGAAATTTCCTCATCTGATGGGGAAACTCAATGCAATGGAGAACATTGCTTCCTAAGGGGGGAACATTGATCCAGGAGGATATCGGTGGCCTCCCACCTATTCCGACTAGCTCAAAACAATATTTTGGCAATTTACTATTTTTAGCAGTTTTTTGTGTCCCAAACTTTTGAGGCCATTTTGAGGGCCTAAACGTCAGTTTTTCACGACCAGGAACCTAAATGATATTCTAAATCTCTCATTGATCCCTGAAAATGAATATCCTCGTCGATACCTTTCCAACGAGATATTGTGCACCCTAAACAGAGATCGTATGCAAAAGTTACGACCACGAGAAGTTGATATACTAACTTACCCCAACGGGGCCCACATGAATTTTGGCGCTTCATCTCCTAGGGTTAGGTTTTTGAATGTCTAGGGTTTTGGCATTCATGTTAATTGTAAAAAGGCCTTCAGAGCCTCATTGTACTCATCTTCTTGCTAATGAGCATATCCATCACATCTCTTCTCAGAGATAAGATGCCACCATTCTAGCAAGCTTGTTTTCAGTCTACATTTTACAATTTACAGTTTACAACATATTTCTTATTTAATATAATTCAAGTTTTATTGTATCTCTGTTATTGTTCACTGTGTCTCTGTGTTAATATTATAAATCTGTGTTTTGTTCCTCTCATAAATTCGGATTAGAAGTGAAGACAGTGACACATGGCAGGCCGTACAAGTTCGTTCTCCTGAAAGGGGAAAAAATCAACACATCTTGGGAAAGTTATCATAAAATTCTCTTGGAGAATCAAATCTTGGTATAACCTATGAGTTTGGAAAGAAGACACATCAAGTTACCTCATGCAGAAATTTTAGACTCAAAAGGGCCAAAATTGTAGAGCTACAACAGAAGAAAGGTCAGCTAGAAAAACAATCCGTTCACACCTTAAACTATCTCATTCCATGTCCATTCACACCCAAGAATGATAATGAAGGCCATACTAATTTCTCACGGAAAGAGTGTTGCAGAGATTGGATTTTTTATTGGTGTAATTATCGTTGTCATTGCTAGCTAATTGATGTGTGCAAGATACATTGAGTGAAGACCCTCCTCATCGGGAGAAGAAGAAAGATCGTTGTGTAGGGAAGAGGATTGAGGCTTGGTAGCCTCCAAAATATAGATAAATCTATGCAAAAAATAAAGACAAAACTAAGATAGATACAAGAAAGTTAATTCTGCACAGGGTCTGTATTGTTGAAGCGAGTGGGCTAGAAGTCCCTCGATTTCAAATCATCTTTGATCAAGTGGTGTTAATCTTCTTCATGGATATTTGGGCATGTGAATAAAACTCTATTTGGAAATGCATCTTCACCATGATCATTAGAGTTTGTTCTAGGGAGCAATAAGCCTCCATTGTCAAACAAAAAATCCATACAATTCACCTGGTGAATTCTAAGGGATTATGGTGGCTCTACTCTTTCTTATGCACTCTATGACTCATCATTGTGGGAATCTATGCTTCTTAGTAGATGATCCCAATTCTTGTAGAAGTCATCAAGGCTCACTTATCTAGTTGCTTCTTAGCTCGTTAAACACTACAAGGAAAATACATTATAGCAAAGTTTTTTATGGAAAATCCCCCGAACAATTCTCCCTTCTCTATTTATAGGAGAGGTTTCTATAATAGGTGGGTGACCAGAGGTCTTATCATATGCACTTTGGTTAATGCATTTAAATCATCTTAAGCACAGTAGTCACTTCCATATAAGGTGCACCATTATATTCCCATTATCTATGCATTAGAGGCCATCATTATTATTCCATAATAAACTATTTCTTTAGCCAATTCTAAGCATACTCTAATTGATGCATTTTTAAATAATAAGAACACTAATACGTCATTTACAAGACACACAGAATAAGGTTTAGCCATTTTTTATGTAATATCAATTCTATTTTATAAAATTACAAAAACTTATATGTGCACTCCCATTCAGGGTTCATCGATTTGTTCCCATTATCGACACACTGGATGTTGTTATTGGTTTGTTTTTTTTACAAGAACGGGTATGAGATATATTAAGAAAACAACAGAAAACTACTGGCACAATTACAATCAATATTCATTGAATAGTCTCAACTATGACATTGGGACTAGCTCTCGTTCACAAGTTTATGGTAATTTATCAAATCCCTCGGTTCCATCTAGTAATAGAACTCCTTTTCTTAGTAGTACTACTTTGTTATCTTCTTTATCTACTTCGCCATTTAATTCCCGCAGAATATGGAATAGGTGGATAGAATGGAAAGTGGACATAAGGAGTTTAATTTTCTGAAGAATTTGCCTGAGCCTCATATGTCTAGTAAGGTTCTTAGAAGAGAGGGCTTGAATGATGATACACGAGTCTCCAAAGACATTGAGGTCCGTGATGTTCATGATTTGGGCTTGAGATAAGCCTTGCCATAGGGATAAATCTTCAACTATGTTATTTGTGTCCTTGTTGATTCCCCAGGAATATGATAGAAATTTTATGGATCAATAATCACCCCTCCCCTGCTAGCCTCACCGAGGTTTCCTTTAGAAGGTCCGTCAAAGAAAATACTATGTCGTTGAAGGGATTTGCGCCATATTGTGAAGGTTGAAGGATCCAACCTATTTTCCCACTCGAATGTAGAGGGCTGAGAAGCAATTGATACTTTCAAAGTACTTGGGATAAGGCTTGACAACCATTCTTCCTTGTTGGGAATTAACCTACCTTTATTTGTTGGCAAATGGATGGATGAAAAAAATTCCACCATCATTGGTTTATCTTTTGCACTCACTTGGCCCTATCTGGAAGCTTTCCCTTTGAAGACTCGGGTGTTGCGTTCTAACCAAATTTTCCAGCAAATAAAATTGGGAAGGTACCCCCAGCAGCTTTTTAGTTGGTCTTTCTTTGTGAGGGAGAAGGCTCATAAAGCCTGCTAGCTGAGAAGAAGGTTGGGTATCTCATCCAGAAGAGTGACTTGAGTTGTCCAAGGACCTAACGCCAAAGACCAAACATCCTGATCGAATGAGCAGTTCAACAATATATGTGCCATGGTTTCCTCATTTGAGACGCAGAAGGGACATCGCGTGGGGCCTTCCCATCCCTTTCTTTTGAGGTTATCTCCAGTGAGAATGGCATTATGTGCTAGCGTCCAGATGAACATGTCGATTTTAGGGATGGATTTGTATCTCCAGACTTCTTTCCACGGGGATGAATTGGGGGGCGCGTATGTATTTGATTTGGTGAGCTTATAATCCTTTGAGACTGTGTAAGATCTAGACTATTGTCCCCATCCCTTCGGTCTTTCTTATTTGCAGCGATCGACGATTTCCCCTGGAATAACGTGAGTAATCAGCTTTCTTCATTTTGCAGGTGGCTTGGACTTCTCGGCAGATTCCATTCTTTCCAGCTTTTGTTTGCATCCGAGTGCCACTTTGATATGTCCCAAATCGTGTTTAACTGTTGGGCGTTGAGGAAGTTTTTTAAATTGTTGGTGCCCGTGATGGAATCTAAAGGAGGCTCTCCCAGAATCGATTCCTCCCATATAAGAATTTTTTCTCCATTTCCTGGTATCTAGGTTAGATGGGGAATGAAGTACCCGACGATTTTTTGACAGATTGTGAATATTGGCAATCCTTTTGAGACTTTAGGGGCTGCGTTGAGAGACTTCCTTCTAGCGCCTGAGTAATATTTCTTCCACAGGGTGTTCTTGCTCCAAGTGAGTTTTCCAGAGACCGGGTTCCAGAGAAGTTTGGCCCGTAGAGCTATATTTTGAGATCTCAGGTCTCTTATCTGAAGACCACCTTCTGTGTAAGGATTTGTTACTTTCCCCCAACTGACTAGAGGTAATTTGCCTTAATTTTGATTGCCTCCTTTCTAGAGAAATCTTCTTAAAAGAGATTCAATTTGGCTTATTTATCCAGGTGGAGCTAACAAAATGGAGCTTTGATATATTGGAATACTGGCCAACACCGATTTAAGGAGAACCAACTTCCCTGCCAAGTTTAACCAGGATCCCCCCCACACTTGAATTCTGGTTTTTATTTTGTCAATTACAGGAGACCAGCGAGAAGTTCTGGGCTTGGATTTGAATATGGGGACTCCTAAGTATTTGAATGACTCCCATTGAGATTCCCCTTCCATATCTAGTATTCTAGATATTTCCACCATTTCCCTTGGCTTGTAGTTCCACCCAAAGATTTTACTCTTTTTGTAATTTATTTGGCTCCCTGAAGCTTCCTTGTAAAGATCTAGCCGCTGCTTGAATTTACGATCTGTGATGGTACTAGCCCCTCCCAAGAGAAGTGTATCATTGGCAAATTGAGCATGGTTTATATCTTTGACCCCTCTTGCAATTTTTATGCCCATTAATTCCTTTTGGGAGCGACAGTGTTCTAATTGAAATCTTAGCGTTGAGGCTTGTATGGCATAGAGCAGGGGGGACAACGAGCATCCCTGTCTGATCCCCCTAGATGCCTGAAAGAATTTTTCTACTCGACCATTGACTAATGGAGCAATCCAAGGAGTCTCGATACAATCCTTAATCCATTGGATGAAAGAAGCATTGAAGCCATATTTTTGCATTACCTGAAACAAAAAATCATGCCTTACTCTGTCAAAAGTATTTTCTAGATCTAGTTTCACAATCATACCTTTTTCACCGCATTGCATGCTTGAGTGGATCACTTCTTGCACCAGAATTATATTGTCAGTTATGTGCCTTCCTTTTATGAAGCCTCCTTGGTTCTTTGGAATGATTGTTGGGAGCATTCCCTTGAGTCAATTGGCAATTACTTTTGTGATAATTTTGTAGCCAATATTGCACAAGAAAATCAGACGAAATCTGTCAAAGGATGAGGATCCTTTTTCTTTAGGAATTAAGGCTAAGAACACAGAATTAGTTCTTCCCCCAATCTTGTGGCATTTTTGTGATTTTAAAACCATTTTATGTAGATCATGCTTTATGATTGGCCAACAAAATTGAAGGAAGCAGGTTGTAAATTCGTCAGGCCCTGGAGCTTTATCAAGGGCCAGACTGTCCAAGGATGATTTCACTTCTTTCAAAGTGACCGGAGTTATTAGTTGTTGATTGGATCTTGGTTTGATGACTTAGGGGATCAAATTGAGAACTTGATGATGGATTTCTGTGGAAGTATCCTCAGTGTAAATCCCCTTGAAGTGGAGATGAGCAGCTTGCTTAATTCCTTCAAAGTCATTGCCAATCTGATTCTAAAATTGAATTTCCTTGACAGAGTTGTAATTTTTTCTGGCTTCTGCTTGCTTATGAAAGAAGATTGTATTTTTATCTCCATATTTTTTCCAAAGACTTTGAGATTTTTGTCGCCAATAATTTTCTTCCTCTCTACAGGATGTATGAAGCTTTCTATGGAGGTCTTTTTCTTTTTCCAGCATGTGTGGGTTGATGTTTTTTTCTTCCATATTTAGTTGATGCACTTCCAGGTGTTGTTGAGCTTATATTCTTTGGGCTGATGGCGATTTCAAATATTTTGCCCATATTTTGAGAGCCCTCTTCAGCCTTCAGAGCTTTTCTTCCCACACAAAAAAGGGTGAACCTGTAACTGGATCCTTCCAAACTTCAATGACCAACTCAATAAACTCCTCATGAATAATCCAGGTTGGGCTAAATCTAAAAGGAATCAGGCCTAGGGGGGAGTCTTTGGAGATTTCTAGACTTATTGGCTTATGGTCAGAGGCACTGAATGGAAGGATCTTAGACTCAATATTGAGGTCTAAGAGGAGAAAAGAGATTTTGACCAGGAATCTGTCCAACCTTGCTGCTATGTGCCCTGGGCCATTTCTTTTATTGGACCAAGTGTATTTTCCTCTAGAATGTTTTATATCTTCCAATTCCCTATCGAGTATGGTATCCTCAACCCATTCTCGGATGGGATCTCTAACAATGGTTCCCCCTTTTTTTTCCCCTTGGGATAAAGTGGCATTGAGATCCTCGACAATAATTATGTTCTCAATCTGATGCATGTTAAGAAACTCTTTTAATTTATTCCAGTAGTCTTTTTTTTCCTCAAGGAGTATAGGAACATAAACATTAAAAATGCTTACCTGGATGTCTGACTCCTAGTGAAGAAGAATTGTGAAGATCTAGTGAGTATAATGCTCTGTCTTCAATATTTTGAGTGTTGAGGAGTTCCACAGGGAGCCAATACCTCTAGAGGCTCCTCTGTCTCTAACCGTTGCACCTGCTCCTTTTTTCCACATCCTTGCACTGGTTTGGAGAAATTCAGATTCCTCCAGTTTAGTCTCCTGGACTAGTAGTAGTTCTGTGTTTGAGATTTGGATTAGGTCTTTCATTGCTTCTTTTTTGCTTTGGCTTCCCAAGCCCCTACAGTTCCAGGAGATTATCTTCATTACTTTCTTTTTGGTTGGAGGGCGTCCTATGAGAAGGTTTCCCTTGGTTCCTTGTGTTTCTTGGATTTAACATTGTTTCCAGAGTTGGCTGAGATCCTTGGAGTTTGTATTTGTATGTCTCCCTTTCTCTTCTTTCCTTTTCCGTTTTCCTTCCTCTGGTAGCTGGTTTCGAGGGGTTATGAGATAAACCAATATCTTCTCCCCCCTCAACTTCTTCCAATGTCTCTTCCTTTGTCTCTAATATTTGAGATTTAGGGATTTCTCCTGGTTCTATATGCAGAGGAATTTCTTTATTTTCTTGGCTTGTCGCTTCTGGTTTGTCTTTCTTTTTTTCAATATTTTCATTGCTTACTAGTTCATTCTCTTGATTCCTAAGCATTGAAAAACTATTTTCCATCTCATTTTTTCCTTTTGGTTTTTCCTTTCCCTTGTTGGAGTTAGGGTTGGGGTTTTCCTTGGGTCTCTTCACTTGCTTCCATCCTTCTCCTAATTCTTTCTCTTATTGCATGGTCTGGATTTTTGGGCATTGTTTTTGGAAATGTTCGTATTCATGACAGCTATGAGACTTGAACGACAGTTGTTTGTAGTCCAATTTTTGGTAGTGCTTCCATTCCCTAACAGTTAGCTTGATTGCTTCAGGAAGACCTGCTTCTAGATCAACTTCTACGCAGATCTGGGCACACGAGTATTGACCTTTTGGATCCTCTTTGTCAATGAATCTTCCCAGTTTGTTTCCTATATTTTGCAGAGAGGAGGGGTTCCAACAATGGATCGGCAGGTTGGGTAGGCGCACCCAAACCGGGACCTCCTTTGGCACATCCACTTCGGGATCGAAGTCAAGTGTCCAGTGATTTAAGTAGAGCCCTTTTGGTCCCATGAAATAAGGCCCACTCCTAAAGATCAGACACCGATCTTCTTTGGATATGAATTTGAACAAGAAGAAGCCTCTTCCGACTGCATAGCTAGTAACGTTGTTTGATATCAATGGCCTCCAATTTTTTTGTATCCAGTTCTCAGTTGTTCGTGGAGATGTCCAGAGCCCTGTGAACTGACCGACTAGAGCTCGATCTGCTAGAGAAACGACTACGTTCATGGGTTGGGCTGGAGGCAAATCGATTACTAGGACTTCATCTAGTTTTTTAACGAAATTTGGCACAACTCCTCCTTCTTTATTCTTTCCTTGGGCGTGTAACAAACTTCTAAAGGCTGCTTCATTGACGGAGGGCGTGAGGGGAGGCGATTGCTCCCCGCCTCCAACAAGGCTTATCTAAGCGACGACCTCAGGAAGGATGCGACTCCTTGGGAAGAAAAGATCTCAAAAGCGGCCTCTTGGGTGGATCAGGCCTCAGGAATAGCTCAGTGGGACTGGTGCGTAGTGCAACAGAGGGGGAAATCCCTGAGGGAAGACTCAGGGAGGTGCTCAGCTCTCAGGCAGGCTCTCAGGCGTGTTTTTTCATGATAATGATATTAATTACTGGATGTTGTTATTGTTTTTCCTTATTAAACTATTGGTTTAATCAATTCTAAACATACTCTAGTCAATGTGTCTTTAAAATGTAAGTGCACAAGTGCATCACTATATAAGATGCATCGAATAAGGTTTAGCTATTTTTTAATTTAATATCAATTATATTTTAAAAAATTAGAAAAAATTATCAATGTGTTTCCATATAGGGTGCACTGACGAATTCCTATTATCAACTCACCAAAGGTCATTATTATTATTCCATGATAGAATATCAATTTAAATCAATTGTAAGCATACTCTAATTGGTGCATCTTTAAATCTTAAGCACACATGATGTTGTTAAATCTTAAACGCACATGAGGTTGTTATTACTATATTGTGATAAAATATTGATCTTAATCAATTATAAACATACTCTAACTAGTGCATCTTTGAACCATATGCAAATTGGTGTGTCTCCATCGAATATGCATCGAATAAAGCTTAGACATTTTGTTACAAATATTATTTTTTGTTTTAAAAAATTACGAAAATGTATCAATGCACTTCATAATTTGTGAACATGATAGTGCATACTAGTAAATGGCACACCAACTTTATCCCCTCCAAAATAGATGCCTTGGGTTTTTCCTTTTGTCAAACAAAACCCTTCAAATTTATCATGTACCTCTTTAAGAAGGACATCCAATGACATGATACCACCTAGGCTAATTCAACCTCATCAACTAGGTGAATTACAAGATGGACTTGGAAGTTTGTGAAACTCATGGACAGTTCCTTCTCAAGCATACAAAGAATATGAGCTATCTCTTGATGCCACAATGGAAGGTTAGCCATATGTATCTTCTTTGATGTAATCCAACATATAAATGCAAATAATTTAGAAATGGCATGTCACAGGTCATAGGGGAAGTCATGATTCACACAACCACACTCAAGCAAAGGATAATGACACTACAAAATGAACACATAAAAATTAATAGACATAAAAATGTAAGTGCATAACATATTATAACCTACATTATAAAAAAATAAGCATGTAATTGACATACATACTCTTAGAAGGTTCATATGATCATGTGATTTCAACATTGACAAATGTTTTTCTATAGTGAAGCAATGTCATAGAGTTTCAACTCATATAAATAAGGCAACTTTAGACCCAATATAACATCCTTCACTAGAGAAAGATCATCTTTCTTCAAAATCCATGGAACATCACCTTCTTTAAAAGTCAAGACAAATTGACTTCTCCTCTACTTTCTTTTCTTAGCCAATGTTTCCCTCTAGTATTTGAATAAACAATATCTCTTCTAACACCCATTTGTCACTTTTTTCTATATATGTGCCTCATAAAGAAGATGAAACATTTTTGAATGTATGCATGAGACCTAATAAGTGAGAAATATTAAGATGCCCCTAATATGGAAGCTCATAAAATATAGATTCCATTTTCATCCCAATGGGTATTTTCTCAATGTATGTGTTGAAAATTTCAAGATTATCGAACATAGGTTCCCCATTTTAATTGAAAATTTCTGCAATTTTGTTCTCCTTCTCTATGGCATATGCCCTAAGCTAGTCTATCAGTGAAAATAGTTAAAGTCTTTGGTTTATCTATGGTTTACATTGAAATAATATGTTACTCTTATATAAGGATGGTATTTCGGGAGGAATACCCTCAAATATTTGTACACCGGATTTTGTAGGTGGTCGAACCACCTAACCTTTATATAAGGTCCACACCATTAACATCCATGATACCCTTTTGTTACAAGACCCAGGATGTTATTATATATGAAACAAATAGTACCAAAGAATATAGTTACACCAAATTAAGTATGCCAAATAATGTTATGGATATAAACAAATCAATTAACATGTTTAGCAAAGTAAACTCCTAGTTCTAGATAAGCATGTATCATGTATGCACATATTGCATACAATGTAAAAGACCTATCTATTAGAATGGGTATTGATACATTGTACATGTATCCCTTCCCATAATTGCTTTAATTGATTGATCAATGGTTGGAGGTAGACATCCATTCTTTTAACTTGTCTTCTACTAGGGACTATAAGAACCAACATAAGATATTCATTCTTCATGAATAACCATGGAAATATATTGTTATTGATCACTACCATTGGCCAAGTATAATAGTTGGTGTTTTGGAGGGAATATGAGTTAACTTCATCCATGGCTATGCTCAATTGAAGGCTTTGTCCTTAATCCTTGAATTTATTAGATCATGTATCCTCTATATGTTTCATGGCCATTGAATTCACTAGGATTCACATAACTCTTGGTTCACTTCTATGTGAGGCATGCCACCCTTACAACACAACTAATTCTTTGCAATGAAAGAGCCTTTGAATCCTTAGACTTATATGCACGTGCTTCAATATCTTAAGAGAAGGACCATGTTCCTTATGCTTTTTTTTTTTTTTAATTTTTGGTACCTATCGTACCCACATTGTAGACATATCTCTTTATTTTTGTATACACTTCTGTATACAATGAAATCATTTGGAAAAGCATGATATGATATGTTTTCAACACCCAACCTTTTTAGCACTTACTTTACCTCTTTACAGTTTCCAGGGAGGACATTATCACTTGCAATTAGTGGGCAATAGAAATGTACATTATCATCAAACATGCATAAAATTATTTTTAATTACTAAATGTTTGACATGATTTGTTAAAATATAGGGGAATTAATGGTTAATTACCTTAGTAGTGTTAAGAAACACACATTTGACATACCATACGTTGCTTTCAAGTTGTACACTAACATTGTTGTCCCTAGTTGGCTAGACCTTGACCCATGTCCGAAGAGAGGGGTGGTGGAAGTAGATTTCAGGCTTTCGAAGAAGGTATCAATGATATGAGCATTGCCCCCTACCTCATCTTGATAGAATACATGTAATGAAATTCCCTCTATGACATGGGTATCCCATAAGAAATCATCCATACCAACCTCTCTATAATTGTATCCATCCCTAACATGTGAAGAACTGATGTTATTGTAGACGTTTTGAATTGGTGAGTCAAAATGTAGTGGGAATTGAATAGGTGGTTGATTCAACCATGTTGAGTATGCTTCCTCTTCAATCTATACTTGTTTTGTAATCTTTTCTTAAGTTGACATCGTAGTGGGGTGTAACGGTAAATGGTAAACATGCCACTTGTGGCTAGAATCTTGATTGCAAAAATATTGAACATTCAATCAATAATATTAGTGAACACAATGCATTTAATATGTTCAAACATTTATTAGAAGAATGAAATTTTTCTCCAATAGTACACATGACCAACCAATTTAGAAAACAAATGTTAAATTAAGTAATAAATTTACATTAATTTCGTTGAAAAAAAAACACAATTCTTCAATGATCTTTTTTTTACATCTCAAAGAAACATCTAAAATTAAATGCAAACCATATTTAACAAATGGTTTATGATCTACAAAAGTTATATTTTATTAACAAATTGTCAATAAACAATAAACTACATATTGCAAGCATAAAGAACTCTCTCACATTAGTGTGTTCTTGAAATGAATCATTTACACTAAACAATGAACATCTACATCTATTTATTAACCTTGTAATATTCTCATGAGTGCATGAACGACCAATAATATAGAACAAATTCTCCTCTCAAAGTTCTTGAAAACATAACCATTCATATATATACTATAATAGATATTCATATATATACTATAATAGAAATGATATGTTTTTATTTAAAAATAGTAATAAAATTGATTATTAAGAAAACCACACTATGACAAAGTACTATTCTATTAAATGTTTGGAAGTTATTTTCTCTATTTCATGAATACCTTAAAATGTCCTTTAGCTTTCCCCTTATTTGCTTTACATGTTGTATTCTTCTTAGTACCATGGATCAACCTTAATTATTTGCTTTACATGTTGTATTCTTTTTAGTACCATGGATCGACCTTAATTTTTAATGGGCATTCTTTTAAGTTAATTAAAAGAAGAAAAGACATTTATTTTAAAAATTTAATAATTTTAAATTTATATATATATATATATATTTAAAACTTTAAATATTTAAAAAATTTCTCAAATATTTTTTATTTGGCATTACAACTTTTATATATATATATAATGTCACATTACAATTNGGCTAGAATCTTGATTGCAAAAATATTGAACATTCAATCAATAATATTAGTGAACACAATGCATTTAATATGTTCAAACATTTATTAGAAGAATGAAATTTTTCTCCAATAGTACACATGACCAACCAATTTAGAAAACAAATATTAAATTAAGTAATAAATTTACATTAATTTCGTTGAAAAAAAAACACAATTCTTCGATGATTTTTTTTTTACGTCTCAAAGAAACATCTAAAATTAAATGCAAACCATATTTAACAAATGGTTTATGATCTACAAAAGTTATATTTTATTAACAAATTGTCAATAAACAATAAACTACATATTGCAGGCATAAAGAACTCTCTCACATTAGTGTGTTCTTGAAATGAATCATTTACACTAAACAATGAACATCTACATCTATTTATTAACCTTCTATTTATTAACCTTGTAATATTCTCATGAGTGCATGAACGACCAATAATATAGAACAAATTCTCCTCTCAAAGTTCTTGAAAACATAACCATTCATATATATACTATAATAGAAATGATATGTTTTTATTTAAAAATAGTAATAAAATTGATTATTAAGAAAACCATACTATGACAAAGTACTATTCTATTAAATGTTTGGAAGTTATTTTCTCTATTTCATAAATACCTTAAAATGTCCTTTAGCTTTCCCCTTATTTGCTTTACATGTTGTATTCTTCTTAGTACCATGGATCAACCTTAATTATTTGCTTTACATGTTGTATTCTTTTTAGTACCATGGATCAACCTTAATTTTTAATGGGCATTATTTTAAGTTAATTAAAAGAAGAAAAGATATTTATTTTAAAATTTAATAATTTTAAATTTATATATATATATATATATATATATATATATATATATATATATATATTTAAAACTTTAAATATTTAAAAAATTTCTCAAATATTTTTTATTTGGCATTACAACTTTTATATATATATATATAATTTCACATTACAATTTTTTTTTATATATATAAATATAATTTCATATCACAAATTTTATTTATGCCTCGTATCGTATTGACGTTATACATATTCTTTATTATGTGTTGGGAAGCTTCTCTCGAGACCATAACATTTGTTTATGATATAAAATATCAACCTCGGATGATATAGAGAAGATTTGAAAGTCCACGTAAGTTGTAAGAAAGTCTGCATTGACGCCGAAAGTAAAAACTCTTTCCTATAGGTTTTAAGAGTCTATAGAATTTGAGTGATTGATTTGTCTTTTAAACGTAAACGTAAGCAATGTCGTCATATATAACTAATTGGTCCCCAAGATCTTTTAGGTTAATAACAATATATTACAAGGTTTTTAAAAGTAATTCTTAACCTTTAAACGTAAGCAATGTCGTCATTGGTCTCCAATATCTTTTAGGTTGATCAACAATATATTACAAGGTTTTTAAAACTAATTATTAGGTTAAACACTGGGTATTTCCATCCAATTGGCTAATATTTAGGTTGATCAAAAATATATTACAAGGTTTTCAAAAGTAATTATTAGGTTAACCAATAGGTATTTCCATCCAACTAGCTAATATTTAAACGTGATATTCAAGTTCTTAGGTGTGGACGAGTCTGTGTTATTCACATGTAGGGAAAGGTATGTTTAATGCACAATACAGAATAATCTAAAAATTATGTCAATTTAAAGCAATCATTTTTATTGTAAATTTTTTGGGTGTAGAATAGTTAGTGATGAAGTGTATTGTTGTACTGTTAAGGTATTTTTTATGATGTTGTTAATTCAAATTTCAATTTGTCTTATGTGTTACATGTGAGGGTAATGTGGGTATGCCTAGAGATTATATGAATAGTGATTGAAATTGACTCTATATCATATGAGTACGAATTCACCTTAATTATCGATTCCGCCGAAAAAAACTCATTCTTATTATAAAATTTAGGTGGAAAACAAAACATTACCTACACAACCCCATGTTTGCGTGTTTGTGAACAAGGTGGTCCAAACCTAACCAATAAAACAATTGGTAGAATGGATTCATTTAAATAGTTCAAGTTAGCACTCTAAAAGACGTGGTATATTTGAGAACTTTTATGAAAGGGGAGGGAAGGATGGTGTTGGAAGTTTATGGTAACCATATTTTGGAAGGTGTTCTATAATCATGATTCCTATTTCTCATTCAAATTGTGCCTCACTTCTTATCAAAGTAAAATATTTAAAGTTAAACATTTTCTTTTAAGTGTAGCTATTTGTTACAAGTAATATATTGATGTAAAGGTGTAATGAATTGATATACAGACATAGCTATTTGATATTTCAACATCATGTTTTTAATGAATAGTCTTAAACCTACCTTGACATAGAAGAGAAGCTTTGTAGAGAATTTTACTAACAAACATGAGCAAGTAGTTTGAAGAAGCTTTCTTTGATTAGGTAAAGTATTTGTTTGTTGTAATCCACTCATGATTAAAACATACATGTCAAAGAAATGTAAGATAGGCATCTTTATGTTATCTCTAGTTGCCCAAATAAACGACACAAGCTTGTAACCAAGTGAACACATATCCAATTTAGAAGCATAAAGATTTATTATAAGGGTGGGCAATGCTTAGTCATAGTTTGTGTTCTCAAGTCCCTCAAGTAGGGTTGGCATCAAAAGGGTTGGGTCACCTCAATCTTGATTAATACAATTGTTTTCGAAGAGGTGCATTCTGTTGATTTCCTTCGTTCATTATGGGAACTTGAAAAGAAATCAAATACTAGACTTTATTATGGTAAAACACAAAAAAGGGGCTAGAGGGAGGGAACAATCCTTCTTGTAAGTTGTAAACCTTTGAAGTGAAACAATGCATACAGATTCTTAAGAAAAATAGAAAGAGCAACAATGGCACACACACAATATACAAAGATTTACATTGGAAACCCTTAACCAAAAACCCTAATATGTTAACCCAAATTAGATTACAACCGTAATCCCTTAACCGAGATTAGATTATAATGTGTTGAAAAGTCATTGGCCTAACAACCCCATTGGCACAAGCAAAAAGAATATGTAGATAACCATGCAAATAATATAACACATTCCAAACATTCTCCCACTTGATGTTTTCTTTGCAAATAAGGTGCTTGGGTTTGACAAGATCAACAATTCAAGGAATGAATGTCCATATCTTGTCTACACCATGAGAACTTATCAGTACTAACAAACTTCATCAATGAGTCAACAACATTCTTCAAAGTGTAAATCTTCACCAACAATACCTTCTTGTCTTCAACCATGTCTCTCACAAAGTGGTACTAAACATCAATATGCTTCATTTTAGAACGATAAGTAGGATTATTTTAAATAAATATTGCACTCTGACTATCATAATGAAACCTTACAACTTGTTGTACAAAACCAATACCTAAACACAATCTCTGTAGCCATACGACTTCCTTAGTTGCATGAGTAGTTACCGTGTATTCAGTTTTTGTAGTTGAGAGTGAAACTGTAGCTTGTCACTAGCTCATCCAACTGACTGCTCCTCTAAATAATTTAAACACATAACCACTTGTAGATCTTATGTGATCTAGATCTCAATCCCAATCTATGTCAACAAAGCCATGTACATCTAACACTCTGTCTAGTCTAGGTTTTCCTTGGTATCATATTATGTAATATGTAGTGCCACACAAATACCTGAATACCTTGTTTACAATTGTCCAATGCTCCTTCCCTGGTTTTGAAATATACTGCTAAAAACTCCCAATGCATGAGAAATGTGTGGTCTAGTATAGACCATTTCATATGTCAAACATCCAATAACACTAGAA
>JASDQU010586719.1:42908-76752 GCA_032191745.1 Picea mariana | reverse complement strand
TTATTGTTTCTGTATTATTACTTCCATGAAAAAGTGTTGATACTGAATCTCTGTTTGAGAATAAGGGTCATGTTCTCTGATTGCAAGATAGTTGTTCTTTCCCATTGCAATGATGCTTTAAAATGTAATCCAGGATTCTTAATTTAGCTGTAAAGAATTGCAATTAGGGAGATTTATTTTCTGTGATCTAATTCAGAACTTCAGTTCACTTCAGCAGTTATAGATAGAATTATTTCTTTACTACAACACTAAATGCTTTTGGAATTGAGCATATACAGTGTGTGGCTATCTTTGAAACAAAAGACTTCCCTGGGTTGATAATTTATGTTTCACTTGGTTGTTTGAAATTAATTAAGCAATTATAGTGACCAACAAACTTCTTCTTTGTTGTATGAATATGAAAGTGGAACTTTGATACTCTCTTATGGATGAATGAATGTTGTTGCAACTGATGATGGAGTCATGAAAAGTATATAGTATTCACCTGCTACAAAACCCAATGGTACAATTCTAGTCATGTGAATAAATGTGTCGATTTTGAGCATGAAAAGAAGTCATTGGATTAATGACCATTGATGGATTACATTAACCAATGCGAGGCAATCTCACCATTGATTTCAAATTGTGCCAAGGTACCTAAGTATATCTTACAAAGTGTGAATGAATGAGTTGATGTTGAGCCACTTGCAATATATAACAATCAAGGGGAATTGATGTATTCCCATGATTGTTAGAGAGAGAACTTTCCATTAAGGCATTCAAGCCTCAAGGTACTCATAAGGACTCTAGTCTCTATCCCAGATAAGGTGTTAAGGTTGATGGGGCAAGACTTGTTGAGAGGTGGGCCTTAAGGAATCCTACATCAGTCAACACGAGTTGTACAAAATGATTGTTAGGACTATAGATAAAATATCTCATGGTCAAACAGTTTTTATGGCAAGGAAAACAAGGAAATTTAGTCATGAAAAGGCAACTCGATGGTTTTATTTGTAAGGAAAAATGATGAACTAAAAAATGAGGATATAATGTATGCGACTCAGAAAGGTGGGAATGTGTGAATTCATAATCTGTAGGGAAATGAAACAATAGAATTTAATATGGATGACTAATGAGCTTTGAAGGAGAAGGGTAAATGAACATGTCATGGTGCAATTGGTTTTCTAAAAGATGTCTTTGTGGTGGAAAATAGTATAACATGTGCGATAAAATGTTTATCTCCTTCAAGCTTTCAATGATGCATGTTTTTCTGAAAAAGTTTTGTGATTCTTGAAAATCACTTCAACATGAAATTTGATCGTCTTTGAACATATAAAAGGTTAGCACTAATCCCGCAACAAAATTGTGAGAGCATTGAAAAACAAAAAATGAAGGAAATATGCATTCTTAATCAATCAAATGAAGAATAAAATGAAATTTGTTTTTATCTGCCAATGTGACGTGTCTTTGAGAATCTTCTTCTTGAATACCTTCTTTGAGTGGCTCAAGAAAAATGAATTAGAGTAAAAGACATAAAAACATTGTTTTTAGGAAATGTTTGAGATCCATTTGCAATTTGTATTATTATTATTATTATTAATTTTTTAAATTTTTTATATATATATTTTTTGTGATGACTCACCACTATATTATTTCATTAAAATACATATTTACAAATTTTCACTGCAAAATTTTCATTTCAAAGTACATTTGGATAAATATACCTTGTAGCAATTGATTGAAATAAGATTTTTTCATTATTTTAATCTAAACTCATGTAAAAACAAGATCATCTATCCATAGTAAATACAAAATTTCAATCCATAATAAAGTTAAAAACATTAAGAAATATATAAAATTCAAAACATATGGTCGTACAATAATAAAATTCTCAGGCCCACAATTAAATATTTCCATGGACTTATTTACTTAAAAGGGTATCATTGAAGATTTCCACACGTTCAAAAAATAAAACTCATCTATCACCCAATATTGCGACATAAACCATCCACATCAATATTACCCCAACAAAAGGGTGTGTCTTTGAAGTTGGCGCAGTCAGTGTTTTTTGTTAGAGTTTAAGATATTATTAGGTTTCTTTTCAATTTACTAGATAACCATAACATAGATAGGATCACTGAGAGAAACACAATCACAAGATACACAACATTTAACCTAGGAAACCCTCATGGGGAAGAAAACCCAACAAAAAATTCCTTAATATAGATAGCCAATACAATGCCAAGACAATAAACCAAACACTAGAGAACATCCTCTCCCAAGTAATGCGCCTCTCACTCTTCCTTCTTCTCCAACTGTAACTACCAAACTTTCACTCTGGATGATCGAATGAGTGAGTGTGTAAATGAGGCATTGACTTCCTTTTTTTATACAAACTGGCAAGTGATGAAAGGAGGTGTCTCTTCACTGTAAAAGCCGACTTCTCTTTCTGGGTGGTTAGAACCACTTTAATTTGCCTAGGGGATGACTTCTTAATTTGCATATTACATTTAGGGTTTGGCCAATCCAAAAAATGGGATTTTGTCAATTACAATGCTTGACATGATTTATCCATAAAAGGGGATTGATCTAATGAATAATAAATCAATAATCGATAGAATACTCTTTGCAGTTACAATATTTCAAAACTCCCCCTTAACAAGAAGGGTATTAAACAACAACAGCAGGTGAGAGAGAGAGGGAAACATCATCAATAGCATATGGAACACTGATTCACATACCTATAAATCATCGGAATTTTTTCTCATCATCAATATTATCAACAAAAAAACACAAAGGCTGGAGCATCATCAACATCAGTACCAGGCTGAGAATCTTCATCACGAAGCTGGCATCACAGCACGAGACTGGCTACACAATATCATCAGCATGAAGCTGGCATGAAAGCATGAGTTTGGTGACACATCATCATAATGAAGCTGGAATCATAGCATGAGGTTGGAAACACATCATCAACATGAAGTTGGCATCACAACATGAGGCTGGAAACACATCATCAACATGAAGCTAGCATCACAACACAAGACTGGCAACACATCATCAACATGAAGCTAGAATCACAGCAGGAGGTTGGAAACACATCATCAACGTGAAGCTGGCATCACAGCATGAGGCTGGGAACACACCACTAATCCCCCTTTAGAGGGAGGTCCTTTCAGACTACACAAAGCTTATCTCTAAAGTTCTCAAAATTTACATGAGATAGAGGCTTGGTCAACACATCAACAACCTGTTCATCTGTGCTAACATACTGGAGCTTTATGGCTCCCCTCTGCACCATATCACAAATTTAATGGTATCAAATCTCTATGTGTTTTGACTTATCATGAAATCCAGGGTTCTCTATCATCTTTATACAACTTTGGTTATCACATAGGATCATGGTTCCTTCCATGTCTAGATCGAATAGATCTGTCAACAACTTCTAAAGCCATATGGCTTCACAACTAGTAGAACATACATCAATGTATTCTTCTTCTGCCATGCTGAGAGAAATGCTTGATTGTTTCCTACTCTGCCATGAGATCATGGATGACCCCAGACTAAAACAACATCTTGAAGTTCTCTTTTTTTTAGAGACACTTCCATCCCAATCTGAATCAGTATATCCACTCAGTCTGAAGTTGTGATCTCATTCATAACTGAGACCACAATCTAATGTACCTTTAAGGTACCTTATCACATATTTTTAAAACACCAGGTGAACACGTCTGGGATATACCAAAAAATAAATCAAGGTGTTCACAACAAAACATATATCTAGCCTAGTGTTCGTCAGATACATCAACGATCCAACGATCTGTTTGTACAACGTAACATCAATCAATTTTAGCGAAGTGTCAACCAGGAGATTCAAATTTGTTTACATGGGTGTATTCATGGACTTGCACTCCAACATATCAAATCTCTTCAGTATTTCAACTGCATACTTCCCTTGGTTAAGGAATATCCTCACTGGGCTCTACCAGACCTCAAGACCTAAGAAATAGTACATTAGGCGAAGGTATTTCATCTCAAATTTTGCAGTGAGCTTTTTCTTACATTTAGTGATGAGATTTTCTTCTCCAGTTAAGAATAAGTCATCCACATATAGAAGAAATATAACAATCTCATCATTCATAACCTTGAATAAATGATTAGGATCAACTTTACTCTTGGTAAAGACCAAGCTCATGAAGAAACTGTCAATCCTTCCATACCAAGCTCTAGGAGCTTGCTTCAATCCATACATAGCCTTCTTCAACTTGTAGACATGATTCTTCCTGTCTTTAACTTCAAACCCTTGAGGTTGTTCTATATACACTTCTTCTTCAATGACACCATTCAAGAAAGTTTTTTTCATGTCCATCTGGTGTAACTTCCACTTCATCTTAGTTGCAAGGGCTATGATGGTTCTTATTGAAGTGTATATGCCTACAAGAGAAAACATGTATTCATAGTCAATGCCTTCCTTTTGAGAAAATCCACGAGAAACAAACCTTTCTTTATATTTCTCAATACTTCCATCAACAACATGTTTTATTTTTAAAAACCATTTGGAAGATACCACATCCTTGCTCTTTGGTCTGGTAACTATTTCCCATATATCACTGTTTATGATGGATTGGTATTCTTCTGTCATGGCATCTGCCCATTCTTTCTTCTGAATGGATTCTTCAAATAAAGTAGGCTTCTTCTCTAAGAGATCACACATCAAAGCCATATAATTGGAGAATGGATTAGGTTTCTTCATTTGTCTCATGGTTCCTTTAGGGGCACCATACTTCTCTCCATATTGAATACGTTGCCTTTCCTAGGATGGATTTCTCTTGTGGGAGATAAGCATCTGAGGAGGTTCTTGAGACTCTATTATGTCATGATATTCTAGAATCTCCTCATCAGGAGAAGTTATGATTTCCCTCACTGGTTCTGCAACTCTCGGAGCTACAGGTTCTTGTTCATATAGTTCTTCAAGCTGGCATCTTCTTGATTTCTTTATTGTTGCATCTTCATCAAAGGTTACATCTCTATTGATTTAAATATGATGGTAACCTAGTATATAAACTCTGAAGGCCTTGGAGACCTCACAGTATCCAACAAATATTCCCTTGTTTCCTGAAGGGTCCAACTTGGTTTTCTTCTCTTTTGGACTATGTACAAATATTGGGTAGCCAAATATTTTGAGATGGATTACTTCTGGCTTCTTTCCGAAGAACATCTCTTCAGGGTTATTAAACATAAGTGCACTATGGGGAGATTTGTTTTGTACATATATTGTTGTTTTTGTTGCTTCTGCCCATAAGTACATTGGAAGATCTTGATCATGGATCATGGCCTTCACTACTTCCATTATAGTTCTGTTCTTTCATTCTGCTACACCATTTTGTTGAGGATTGTAGGGAGTGGTGATCTCCCTCTTGATCCCAACATATTTGAAAAATTTTGCAAACTCTTTTGAGGTGTATTATCCTCCATTATCTGACCTGAGTAGCTTGATATTTCTTTCAGAAAGATTCTCTATCAAGGCTTTGAATTCCTTTAATTTACTGAACACTTCATCTTTTGATTTCAAAAAGTAAACCCAGGTTTTACCAGAATAGTCATCAATAAAGGATACATATTATTCATACCCATTGATGGAGGATGATGGCATTGGGCCACACACATCTGAGTGAATGAACTCTAGGACTTTTTCTGATTTATTATCTCTCCTTGTAAAAGGGTTCTTGATGTTCTTTCCTTGTGCACATCCATTGCACACACCTTCATGGTCAACTTTGAGTTCTGGTAGACCTATGACTACCTTGCTTACATATAGTAATTCCTTGTAGTTGATGTGGGATAATATTCTATGCCAATGTTCACATGGATTGTCAATGGAGTGCGTCATGGCTACTTTTGAGTGACCCTTTAGCTTATACAATCCACCTTCTTGTTTTCCAATAACAATTACTTCTTTCATGGTTTTTCCTTTGGCCCACATAAGAAATTCTCCATCTATGAAGGAAACTATGAAGCCTTTCTTTTCTAACCCTGAGATGGAGAGTAATTTCTTTGTCAAACATGGTACATATAGTACATCCTTCATCTTCTTTGGGGTCCCTTAATCAAGCTTGTAATTTGATTCTCCTACTCCCTTGATAGGGTTTTGATAATCATCTCCAAGTGTGACTTTCTGAGGAAACTTATTTTATGAAAGGTGAGAGAAAATGTATCTTTGACCTATCATGTGCTTGGAAGCACAACTATCAATGAGCCAAGTGTCCTCACCAGGTGATACTAATCCTGAGAGGGCAGAGATTAAAACATAGTCTTCAATATGTTCTTTTATCATCTTTGTGGGTGGTTCTTCATATTCAACTGCATGGGCATGGTGCCTCTTATTTTTTTTCTTGTATTCTTCTTGTCTAGATGGAAAATGTTTCGCAATATGTCCCATCTTGTCACAATGGTAATATTGGTACTATGAGAAATATTTTTCTCTTCTTTGTCCTTTCTCAAACTTCTGGAATCTCCTTAGTTGAGATTCTTTATGTATGAATTTGTTTTGGGGGTGAGACTCCTTATGAGTTTATTTCTGGAAGTAATACTTATTTATTCATCATTTAGTGTGAGTAGATAGGGATTGATATTCATCTCTTGATATCAAATCTTCTCGGTTAGCTACTCTTGCTTCTTCTTGAACACATTCTTCCCAAAGACTGTCAAATTGTAGTTTGTCTTTTCTAGCACAAATAGTTTGCATGAATGCATCCCAAGGTCTCGTGAGACCATTAAGGGATGTCATTATAAGTTTGTCTTCATCTATAGTATCTTCAATTTCTTCTAATTGTTCTTTGAATTGTGATATTCTACAGAATTATTCCTGGATTGTTTCTCCTTTCTGCAGCCTTGTATTCGTGAGTTGAGCCCTTAGATTCACCTTTCGATTCATGTTCTTTCCTTCATATAATTTGGTTAGGGAATCAAACATTTATTTTGGAGTCTTCTTTGAATACACTTGAGGAATCAAGTGAACTTTGATAGAATATACAATGATTCTTTTGGCCCTAACTGTGTCCTTTTGGTGTTTTTCTTTAGCTACAACATTGGTGGGTTCTGGTACATTCTCTTTAATGAATCTTGCTAGGTCATTCTCTTTAAGAAGGAGTCCAATTATATACTTATAGGCATGAAATTTTTCCACACCTTCTATCTTGTCAACAAGCTTAGTGCTTGCAGGCATCTTTTACCTGGAGCTAGGAAAATGACCAAAAAATGAAAATGCTCAGAATTGAATTTTAAACTTACCAGGAGGTGTGCTTGGCTGAGGCGAGTATCCTGGTGTGGTTATATTTCAGAAAATCCAAATATTTCCCCTTCAAACTTGACCAATGGATTTTTGGATTGGTTCTTCTAGTTTTCTGGTACTCCTGGATTTCTAGTACTTCTAGTTTCCTAATACTTGTGGTTTTCTGGCACGTCTGATACTAGTGAAAACTAGGGTTTCACTTATGGGAGTTCTATCCATTGAAAATGTACACTGAAGGTGCCAAAGAGTTCCTTGGGCTAGGGCACACTTTTCTAGATGACCTTTTGGTTGAAATTCCTCTTCAATAAAAAGCCCTAATTTTCTTGTATGACAACAATGACATTTTTCTTTTTCCTATGAAAGATGCTCTCTTCATCTTACTACGATACCATGTTAGAGTTTAAGATATTATTATGTTTCTTTTTAATTTACTAGATAACCATATAATATACAGGATCACTAAGAGAAACAAAATCACATGATACATAACATTTATCCTGGGAAACCTTCATAGGGAAGAAAACCCAACAAAAACTTCCTTAATATAGATATCCAATACAGTGCCAATACAATAAACCAAACACTAGAGAATATCCTCTCCCAAATAATGTTCCTCTCTCTCTTCCTTCTTCTCCAATTGCAGCTACCAAAATTGCTCTCTGGATGATTGAATGAGTGAGTGTGTAAATGAGGCATCGGCTTCCTTTATTTATACAAACTGACAAGTGTTTAAAGGAGATGTCTCTTCACTGGCAAGGCCGACTTCTCTTTCTAGGTGGCTAGAACCACTTTAATTTGCCTAAGGGCCGACTTCTTAATTTGCATATTATATTTAGGTTCGACGAATCTGCAAAAGGGGATTTGGTCAATTACAATGCTCGACATGATCAATCCACAAAAGGGGATTGATATAATGAATAATAAATCAATAATAAATAAAATACTCTTTGAAGTTACAATATTTCAACACTTTTGTGGCACATAAATTTAGATAAATCAAGGCAATAAAATGGTGTAACACAAGCGTCTATGACCTAAAATTTTTCTAAGCTAACCTGACAAGACAAAAATCCAGAAAACACAAATGATTTAGCTACGAAGAGAATTAGCAAGTTTTTATGTTGACTTCTTAGTAAATATTGAAGGGTCCATTGGTTCATCATCTCTCTCGCATTGTTACCATGATCAAGTTGATTTGTTGCATCTTCATCTTCTCTCGGGTGTTACATTTTCCCACTAATAAAACTCCAACAGTCCTTGTTAAAGGGATTGAGGGAATCCTCCATTTTATAATATGTTGCAACCATCATTCATTGGAGGGGGGGGGGGGCACGTATTGTGTGATATTGGACGTTGTAAATTCAAGACATAATTAATCCTTCATTTGTGAGAGGAGATATAAGTTCAAGGTAGATGTTGGAAATATCAGCTACGTAACCCAAGAATTCGAACAAGAACTGGAGATAGCCAGGGCCACACCTGGGTACATGGAAAAAATTATAAATTTTCATATGGGCAGGCCATAACCATCAATGATGGAAAATTCCAATGCCCAGAAGTCTTGTTCCAGCGTTCTGTCATCAATATGGAAGCACCTGAAATTCACCTAGACTGTACACATTAGCATTTATGCTCCCTCGAAAGGCACTCGAAGAAGTTCATAAAATTACAAAGTACATGCACGGTATAGGAAGGATTGAATATAACTTAACCTAATATAATGTTGAAGATGAAACACACAACTAGAATTAAATTGCACAAATTAAATCAACTTAGAAATGTGAAATTGCATAAAAGAAAAACAACACAAATGGAATTAAATTGCATAAAAGAAAAACAACCTGTGAAGGGAAACAAATGAAAAGGAATAGACACATTGTGACAACATATGTGAGCTCACATTAACAATAAAGAAATCTCAATATATTACATCACAAAGATCAAATCCACTCCATGACACAATAATGGAAATCATGAAACTCATACTAATAAATGACTAACAAAAGACTTAGAAAACAAGGACCTTTTCCTAACATCCAAGGACTCCAATCAACACTTTTCTAATCCTAATTCTCCCCCTCCCCCCCTCCCCCCCCTTCAAATGAAGTGAAAGCACTCCTATTTACACATGAGTTGCTTTGAAAAGAGGATAAGCACCTCATAATTGTATATCCACTTTTCTCTCAACCAATTTCCCATTATTACAAAATACTTATCCCTTCAAATCCTCAATAATCCTCTCATGATATTCCTCCTTGGAATTAACTTGAATAATTATCTTCAAATCCTTGAAATGGTGGAGAAAATATTCGAGAAGATTTTTGAATAATACTTTCAAATAATCCTACACGTTACAAAGCTCATCCAAACTTGAGATATTAATGAAAACATGTAGATTTTATAATATTTAATCATAAATTCTCAAAAATAGTTAAAAGAAATGAATTGGAAAATAATAAGGTAAAGCCATAATTAATTTATGAAAATGGTATCATGAACGGTAAATGGAATAATGGAATATGGATGAATGAGAGGAATAGTGAAAGGAAAATAGGATACAAATGCGACATTTCTAAGATCCGACAATGATCAGGTTGATGGTTTCTCTTTCTAGCACGATTTCCTCCCTCCCACCCATCTTCATGAATTTTATTTCATGATTGATTATATGTGTGTTTATACTCATCATTATTATTTGCTTAACTTATCCTTGTTGTATTATATAATTAATAACATGGGGAGATACTTTGATGAGATGACCAAATGGTTGCATTTGTTGTATGACTTCACCTAACATCATCCAGCACATGATATTCAGGGCCCGAAGGCCCTAGGTAAGTCGGTAAGTCATTTTTATTCCATGCATTTGCATATTTATTTCTCATAATAGTTTAGATGCATTTCATTTTCATTTTTCTCTAAATGCATATTGATTTCATTCTTAGTTTAGAATTTTTTGAAAAAATGTCAATTTTTTATTTTTCTAGCTTAGTTGGTTTTGATTATGATCATATGAGAAAAAGGATGAGTAGTTCATCCTGCACTTGAAAGTTTGATGTTTCCTTGCAGGAACATGTCTACCAAGAGATGTTGTGGTTTTCACGCACTCTACGATGAGCACATGTCCCCAAGTAGGAGCGAGATGTTATCCCCATTTTGTGGATAACAAAGGAGATCATGTCTCGAGGCCCTAAGGTTGGAGATATGGAGTGTTGAGAGAGTACATGACCAACAATACCCTTTTGTATAGATGGAAAACCCACTCACCACCATAGATGGTCACAGTTTTGCAGATGGTATCAAACACACCAGTTGGCTTCTGGAATGCAGTGGGCCTTGCTCCATGAGTTATAAGTCAGTATTATGGTGAGCATCATTTCAATATTTAAGGAAAATGATTATGTTGTATCTTATATTTCTCTATATTTCATGATATATGCTTAGACATTATTCCTTTTTCCCTAATTCACCTTGATGGTTGAGATTGTGCCCCAGTAAGTGGTTTTCCTTGGGGATGGGTTTGCTAATGGGAATTCCCTTAATGAGCCATCATACCGTTCATGACCATACTTACCACTTTCCATAATTGCTCCCCTCCATTTCGTTATCTATTGGGATTTTAGGGTGTATTGACCCAAGAAAGGGTTATGCCTCATTCTATGGGAAGAAGAGGATAAATGCCTATAGGGTTTGATGTTGGGTAAAATATAAAAGCCTTGTGTAAACCTTCCATATGCTTCACCCAAGAAAGAAATGAAACACTTATCCTTGAGTAAAGGGGACCCACAATATAATAAAGAATTCTTAAAATATTAGTTGAAGGATAGGAGTTCGCATCACAAGCCATCCTATCACATTCATGAATATCTAATGGTATGACATTGTCATCATATAGTCACCAAACCAGGGCAATGACTCTTAGTTTCATGGTTGACAGAAAGGGGGTCTCATCATGAGCCGACCTTATCATTTCAAATAGGTGTTTGTGGGTGAAACTTCCATCATCCGGTCACCATTCCACGATAGTGACCTTCAACCTATCCTTATGCTATATTGAAATAAAACAAAGAGAGAAAGATAAAATGCAATTTATGTTCTTGGAAAATGTGCATTGTGGACGAAGGTACCACACACCCTCTACAAAGGAACCCATTAATGAGACACTACGAACCCTTGTATGTCATGATATCTATGCCCATTGAGTCTTTATCCCAACCCCTTCATCCACTTTAAATGTCTTAGAGAGGGATCTCTTGGAAATTCTCCTTGACCAGGGGCAAGATCTACCCAATAGGACACCCATTCAACCCTTCCATATTCAAGATTGACGAGTCACATAATGTATTTTAACAATCAATTGTTTGATTTAGTGATCTTTGATGCACATGATTAGGTGGATTATTTATTGATTAGATTCATTTATCATGATTTTATGACTTGATATCCTTGGAGGGCTTACTCATTTGTATTTGCAGATCCTAGTTGGTGGATAGTTTTGGGAGAACATGCCTATCTTGGGCTTCCATGGGGGTACACGCCAACAATTTGGATTCCAAAGACTTGCATGCTAGATGAGAAATATCATACTTGGAAGGCCTTGATGATGACTTATATGACATAGCACAACCCTCACTTGCCAAATGATTTTCCCAAGAGAGGAAAAACGTACTCTTTTTTAGCTTGACGTCATGTGTGAGGTGGCTAAGACTTGGTGGTGAGGTGCCACTTATTTGATACATGATGAGAAAGTTCTCTTCACCATGATGAGAGTGTCTATATCCTTTACAAGTGTCCTTTGGATTCCTACCCATGCTTCTCCAACACCAACGACCTTCTCCTAGTGCTAAACCCCCCCCTTAAGGGGTGACGTCCTTGTAAATTATGGTTTTATTTGTGCAAAAAGTGAAATTTTAAGTGAATTGTTTAATATTACTTTGTTAAGGGGGGAATATTATGATTTTTGACCCCTTATGTTTTATTTTACCCCTTAATTTGTGAACAAGTCACCTTGGTGACATTTGTATAAATAAGAGAACATAAGATCTCATTTTAACATAGCTCTCCCTCATCGTGAGAAGTATTGGTCTGAAATTTTCACTATATTTGGAAAGATTGTCTCTTTTAGATATTGTTTATGGTTATATATTGATTTTATGGTTGATGGGAGTGATTCTCTAGCCTTGGAATTCTTTTCTCTTTCTATTGTGGTGGATTATCTTGGCATTTCCCCTTGAATTGGTCATCTGGATTATTTTCGACACAAAATGAGAGAGAAGATATAATAAAGAAATGTACAGATATATCTTGGATATCCAATAATATAACACAAATGCATTAGAGATGAAAATATAAACACAGTGATACAATAATACACAATTTTCTATTAATGAGTGAAAATATACAAAGACTGTAAAAATACAGAGTGAAAGACTCGCTAGAATGGTGGCAGCTTATCTCTAAGAAGAGATCTGTCTGCTACTTGCATTCACAGGAAGATGAAATTAAAATGAGACTCCAAAGGGATTTTTGTCATAAATAAAATCCAAAACCCTAACCCTGGAAGATGAAAAGCCAACAGTTTTTTGGACCCCATTTTGGGTAGTTTGGTGTATCAACTTCCCGAGGGCGTAACTTTGGAATACGATCTCCTTTTGGGGTGCACGATAGCTCGTTGGAAAGGTATCATTGAGGAGATTAATTTAAGGGGATCAAATAGAGCCTTTGGAAATTATTTAGAAGCTCGATCCCAAAAAACATTCATTTGGGCCCTCAAAATGGCCCCGGAAGTTAAAAACTGCTAAAAAACATAAATTACCAAAATTGCCAAAAAAATTGTTTTGAGCCAGTTGGAAAAGGTGGGTGGCCAACGATATCCACCTGGATAAATCCTCCCTCCTTAGGAAGAAATTGTATCCATTGTGTTGAGTKCCCCTAGGAGAGGGAAAAGTGTTTACTTAATCTGCATCTAGATGAGCTACTTGCCTTGATGGAGAAGTTGTGTTGCTTAGCATGTTGAAGGTTGTCATGAACATGTGGCTGGAAGGGTTGGAMCTTTTTAACCAGTATGACTACATGATATTCCTATGTACAGAGGGAATATTTACACTTTGCTGCAATATTATTGACCTGCTTCTGTTGGATAGAAGGTGCTTGGGCTGAGGCTGTAGTGGTTGCAGTATCCTTATGTTCACTTTTTGAACATATTGTGAAGAAGATGAATTTTGTAGTATGAGATACTACCTTGTAGCACTATTTAGGTGGAACAGTAGTCAGAACTATCTCTTCTATTTTGTAGAGATAACCCCCTAGAGAAACAATGATGTTGTAGGGTCAAGACTCATAAACAACATGGCGCTTTTGCATATATGGTTGTCCCAAGAGAACATCACATGCATTCAATGGAGAAACAACACATAATACCTCATCCCTGAAGGTTTGGATGTCATATGATAATAAACATTGTTGGCTGACATGGATATCTCGTCCCTGTCGATGCCACTTGATGTTGTATGGTTGCAGGTTTGTTGTTGTTGACAATTCCAACTGTTTGACGACCTCCACTAAGATGAGGTTCTTCTAGATTCCTCTATCAACAATAAAATGTAGAGGGGTCCCCTTCACCCACATATGTGAATAAAAAAGGTGCTTCCGCTCTTTAGGATATGTTTTTTATTCTGTTTGAATTGTTGTGGTCACGACAATAGTAGTGGGGTCTGCGTCAATGATTTGTATTTTACCAATATTTTTAGAATCATATTTTGAATCAGGGTTTGGATCCTTGTCTTTGATCTCGGCCACCAATGACTATTTTAAGCGACATTCCTCAGTGTTGTCCTAGGGGATTTTGTGGAAATCGCACAATTTTTCAGTGTCCTTCTTTGTCTTTCCGTGACCCTTCTTTTCCTATGGCTTGGACTAGTTTTTGGGATATTGTTTGTTAGGGTCGTCTTTATCATACTTTGGTTGTTGCAGATTCACACACCCAATCTCTCATTTTTTCCGGTGCTTAAATTTCTGCTCGATTTTAACAACATATCAATAAGCAGCACCGAGTGATGAGATGTCCAGAAAATCCATTTCAATTTGGATGTATCTGTGTAGAGCCCCATGATATTTCAGAACCAAATGTCATTTGGAGTCTTTGATACCCAGCTTGGTGTGCAAGGTATGAAAGGTATTGGTGAACTCTGGAACTGCTTGGCCCCTCTCTTGCTGTAGTGTGGTCCATCTCATGTATTGGTCCTCATAGCTTCCAATAGGGTAATACTGTTCCTTTACTGCATCCACAAAAAAATCCCAAGTGGGCTCAGCCCCATATATTCAAGAATCCTCTATGCAAATTTTCTCCCAGTAAGTTTCCCACCAATGTTTTACATGGGGGAGATATTTAAGGAGTACGAAGGTGATCGTTTCCCTATCGAAAAAATTATGAACAGAGAAATAACCTTCTAACTGATTTAACCATTTGTTTAGCACATCCACATCTATCTGAACTTCAGATACAAGAATATCAAAATTAACCTGTACCTCAAAAGGAGAGGTGCTTCCAAAGCATTTGTTTGATGAATATGCATCTGTTGCTATTGAAAAACATTGAACGATTTGGGAAACATTCTCCATCAGTTCATCCCTATGTCGCGTGAGAGCTTGCTCAGGCAACAGATTGATAGAATTGTCTACTCCGTCATTTTTATTTTCTTCCGCCATGGGGGGTTTCTTGGGTGTGTGAGACCCCACTTTCTATACTCGGACCTCGTCGGTGACATGCACTGAAAAAATGATCAAGAGAAACCTTCTTTGAAACCACTGATCCAGATTATTTTCGGCACGAAATGAGAGTGGAGATATAATAAAGAAATGTACAGAGATATCTCGAATATCCAATAATATAACAAAAATGTATCAAAGATGAAACCATAAACACATTGATACAGTAATACACAATTTTATGTTAATGAGAAAAAATGTACAAAGACTGTAAAAATACAGAGTGAAAGACTCGCTAGAAGGGTCCTAGCTTATCTCTGAGAAGAGATGTGTCCGCTACTCACATTCGCAAGAATATGATATTAAAATGAGGCTCCAAAGGGATTTTTATCATAAAGAAAATCCAAAACCATAACCCCAGAAGATGAAAATCCAATAGTTTTGTGGACCCCGTTTTGGGTAGTTTGGGGTATCAACTTCTCGGGGCGTAACTTTGGCATACAATCTTTGTTTGGGGCACACAATAGCTCATTGGAAATTTATCGTAGAGGATATTAATGTAGGGGGATCAATCAGAGGCTTCAACTATCATTGAGAATATTGATCCCAAAAAACCTTAATTTGGGCCCTCAGAATGGCCCCGAAAGTTAAAAATGACTAAGAATAGTAAATTACCAAAATTGCTAGAAAACTATTTTGAGCCAGTTGGAAAAGGTGGGTGGACACCGATATCTACCTGGATCAATTGGTATGGTTTTTAATCTCATGATACCATTTTATTCAATCAAAGTTTATTGTGCTAAAATCTAGGTGGGAAGTATAAGGGAATACACCCCCACCATAGTCTCCATCATTTTATGCTTCATCTCATTGGTTATATAAGGGTTTTCTGAGAGATGTATAATGGCATACACCCTCTTAAATTAAACCCTATCTAGAGAAAATTTACTTGGGAAGTAAAAGGGATTACACCCCCAAGGAGGTATCTTCTATAGCTCTTTATTTTTATGACACCATTAACCCAATAATTAAGAGCACTAGTCATTTATTATTGCATTGGAGAAATAAAATATTGCATTGGGAAATGTGATTTTCGGTCATTTTTACTTCTTTCAAAGTGGATTGTATTCCTTGTTCTTCAAGCACCTCAAAGCCACTAGGTAATCCCTGTAATACCCCAAGACCAAGCCCCAGTTGAAATTGTAAATATGTTTTATATGGTGCTAATCCAAGTGATTATAAGCTAGGAGGATTATGTGATGATTAGGCCGAAGAGCCTAGATGATAAAAGCTAGCGAGTCTATTTTTGTATATGTTAACACTCATATAATTAATATAGTACATCAATGTGTGTAGACCGACAAAGATAAAAGAGTATGGGGGACTAAACTTCACTAGAAAGGGAAAGGGAGCATATAAGAGCCTAGAAAAGGGGCTAAGCTAGAGGGCTTATCTCTAAGGGAATATTATATTATTATTCAAAAAGACTAAGGCAAGGATAAATGTCACATTTTCCTAAGTTATTATGGGAAGGGGAATGATCCAGAAGTGGAGAGGAACAAGCTCTTGGAGGGCCATGTGTCAATCAGGGCGCATGTGGTTATATGTGGTGAAAATTAGTTCGTTGGGAACCATTCTCCCAAGTCATGCTCACATTTTCACGATTGGCTAGTCTTCCATTGTTTCACATTGATACCTCCATCATTCAACCTTTGCAACCCAAAAGTTGTACGAAGTACCTCCCTATCACGGGTAGCATAACCATATTGTACCGGAGCTAAGACTATACTGTACTTGAACCAATATTGTTCCTTAACTAATCCCTGTTGCTTCCTTCACCTATTCCATACCCTTTTTTTGTTGTTTCCTTCACTTGAGCCTATAACTGGTTGTCTTAAGAATTGAACAAAAGAGCTAGGTTGTTAGGCCCATGGATTGAAGAGGTGGGTTTTCAGGCCCGTGCGAAACTCTCTCCAAGTGAGATTATTGTTGGGAAAGTGATTTCCTGAGGGAGTCCAACTGCAACTATAGTTCTCTGATAATTCTTGTCCATCCTCTTGCTGAAGCCCTGGAAGGGAAGTGGGGTAGATGAAGGAATGTTGAGGAGAGAAGGGGAACACTTTCTAGGGTGGGACAAGCATGTGGGGAATCAAATGTTGTAGGATGTTAGCTTGATTTGGCTCCTAGAACAAGATCCTTGATGTTGTCTGTATTGTCTCAACCTAGCCTAGGAATTCTTTTACCAGGGTGGAGTTTATTCCCAGCTCGGGGGTGACCCATTGCTAAGAGTTTTGAGCAGTGTGGTCTAAGGATGAGAGGATCATGGAAGGTAGGGATGATTTTAAGGATGTAAATTTATTTTAAAATGTAGAAACGTTGGCGAATCTTACTAATCCTTCATATGCCAACTATAAATGTTTGGCGATATTTTTGTAAAAATATTGAAATTTATAAGGATTTTATATAGTTTTTATAAAATTTTGGCGATTTTTAAGGTAAAATAATTTTATGCTATAGAATTTGGGCGAATCATTTTTAAAATAGCGAATTTCTTTTTTGAAAAAACCATGGAAAATTAGCCCATGAGTGAAATTTAGCCCCTAAAATCATCCCTGATGGAAGGTATGCACAAATTTGGTGGTCTTGTATAAAATATAAGTATCAATTGTGCATTCATTGCATGATGTGTATTTATACATGTCCTTATATCTATGGGTTTTTCCTATGTATGTTGCATGTATATGGTTACTATTATTTCCACATGAATCTATGTATTAAAAGAATGTATTTGTTTGTTTAAATCTATCTATATAGAGATGAAATTATTGTAAGTTTTTAAGTGACATGACCAAGTCTCGGAAGGTTGGGTATGTTACAATGTATTAAGTTCCGCAAGAGAGTAAGTGTGGCATAGCACTACAGGTCTAAGGCTGGCTGTGTTACAATCCCCATCTAGGGGATACTTCTTTCTTCTGTTAAAAAATTACATTTTCATCCATTAGGGATACAAAATCCCTAACTCATTTTCTTGAAAAACCTTCTTATCAACCATTGAGTTTTTCTCAAGTTTGTACACTTATTCTCCTTGGTCCAGCGCACTTTTTGGCAAAGTTTGAGGGGATTTCAGTGGCTGATTTTCTTTCTGTAATAAATTTAATTTTACATCCATAAGGATGATTAAATTTGATGCAAACAAGTGTGTACAACAACCTTATCTTTTATGCTAATAATATTGGTTTTTCATCTTGAGTTTAGCTAGTCATTTGTTAGTCTTTCTCTTTCATTTTCTACTTGATCTCTTGCATTTATTGAGTAGATTATAGTACCATATTATTTCTGATATATACTATTCTATATTTATTTAAATTAGGGACAACAAGATTAACTTTCTGATCCAACTAACATACATTATTTCAAACTGTCATTTTTTTCTTCTCAGGCAGGTATTTCACCATTTGCAGGATACTCAACACACTTGGCAACCCTTGGACCTTCCCAAGACTTCATTCTACACATTTCACTCCACTTATACTTGAACTCTAGGGGCTTCACTTCAACTTATACTTGAACTCTAGGGGCTTCACTTCCACTTACCTCCATTTCCATATCAATCCCCCTAGGTTCACTGAGATCACCTCCCCAGAGTGACCTAGTCACCCTTGAAGTGTGGGACCTACATCAAGGTGACATTGGGTGTAGGATTCCCAAGTTTTATAAATTTATTTTTGGCTAGGTCAGGATTTTCCTAACCTGCAACTTACGCTACAATAGGATTGAACTATAAGAACCATTTCTATTGTGCATAATCCTTGAAATTTAATTTATAATCCTCATATAGTGCATACATTTCAATTGCAAACCATGTAAAATTGTTCAAAGTCGCATGCAAGACCTCTAAGCCCCATGAATCACATATTATGGAATAAATCCTTATTTCTTCATCCACAATTCATGGCTTAGGCCCCAAGGATCATTATTTTTCCACTCAATATTTGAATTTGGGCCTCTAATCCTCCTTGTAATTGCAATTCATGTGTCTCATCATGACCAAGTAGACTTAACAATATTCCATGTACCCAAGGAAAACATGACAAAAATGAACTATTGATTGGAGCCTTTTGCATGATTGACCAATGTTCTATGATGCAAGTGGCCTAATTCAAAATGGTCATTTGGTTCATATATATGGCCATAAGATGCATGGGAAAGTTAGAAATTATATGTTTTAGGGGAAAGGAAGACAATGGAGTAGACAACATGTCAAACAAAGTCACTCATTTTTTCATTTGTTGAAGGTCACTTATAGGGGGTTTATAGGGATACAATCAGTAAGCTCTTGAGCGCCTACCAATTAAATGGTATGTTAAAATTAGGATCCATAAGTCGTTCCATGTACTGTAGCTCACAACATTAATAAATGGACTCCACTTATAACCGTGCCCTCGAGCATAGCATGGAAAAATGACCTAGTAATTAGAGTGTTTGTCATAACAAGTCAATGTTTCACTAAGTATTTGGCCTCTTCCAAGACAAACAACTACCATGTATGGCATGATAAGTTTGTTTTCAGTGTTTTTCCATGGACACAAATAAATGTGTTAGCCTTGGGGCATCATGAATTGTCCATACAAGCATTGCATGGAATTTGAATTTCCTTTGTGCACCTACTAGTCTAGGGATCTCATGCATAGTGATTCCCTTCCATAAATCTAGTAACTCGTCAATAAGAGGCTCAATATATGCTTTCATATCTTTGACTTGGTATTTACCTAATTGATCTAACATACAATACATAGTTACTACGTATATGATTAAATAAAAAAATTATCAAACATGATTATAAGATCACATAATTGAACATATATGATATATACCTTATTTAGTGGTTGATCATTATTAACTCACCTTGTTATGCCTTAGGATAAGGAAATACCACCCCATAATTGACTCAAATAATTTGGAGGCATGCCAACATTATTTATGGAGAGGGAAAACTTTACCTATAGAATAAGCAAGTCTCTTCATGATGGTTTTAACCCTTTATTTATGTGAATTGAATTTGATGATGGCTTGGAAACATTATTATAGGAATGATAAAATAAAGTGTTTGAGTAATATGTTTGTTGTTTTCATATGGTTGATATCCTTGTAAATAAACACACCTTTGATATAATGGTAGTTATCCACCTCTTCCAAAGTATTTTTTGTATGAAGAGATTAGGTATCATGGGATTAAGTGTGTGGTTTGGTGTCCAAACCAAAATATTTCCTAGTGTAGAAGTTGGATTTAAGGGATTGCGGGTTAAGGGATTAGAGTGTTAGAAGGTTTAATGGTAGTATATTTAGGGTTTATTAGGTTAGGGGTCATAGTGTCCAGGTCATAGAAATTCATGGTTATGGGTTATCTACATTAAGTGTGTTGGTGTGTGGGTTAGGGATTAAGGGATAGTGGATTAGAGTTAGAGGCCGATTAATAGATTAAGTGGTTACTATGTGGGGTATGATTTAATAATTAGGGGGTATGTGAGTCAATGGGTTAGTGGGTTAGGTTTTAGGGGACTAGGGGGTTATGGGTTGGGGTTTTATAATGGACTCATACTAGGGGAAGTGAGTTAGTGATTTAGGGGTTAGCATGTTAGTAAATTAGAGGTTAGGTTCATGTTTGGGGTTAGGGATGAGGGGATCAAGGGGTCAATGGGTTAGGGATTAAGGAACTCATAATTAGGGGCCAATGGGGTAGTTTTTTGGTAATTAATGTGTTTTCCAATAGGGATTTAGGGTCATTTTTAGGGTTAGGGTGTTAAAGGTTGAAACTTCTAAGGTTCATGAGTTCAATGTTTGGATTAGGTGTGTTAGGTGCATGGGTTGGATGTCTAAGGTTAGATGGGTGGATTAACTTAGTTCTTTGGGTTTTTGACTATTAATATATAAATATATTAGTTCTATATTATAATATAGTAAAATATCCTCTCATGTATTAATATGACTATAAAATATAAAGGGATGGAGTTCTAGAAATTTATTCTCCGTGTCGTTAATAATTTTTCCAAGTTTCCATAATCTCTTTACAAAAAATCTTAAACTATCTAGATTGAGGCTCTGGTCACTTTCTTCCCCTTATTCTCATGAATTTGATTTGCGATTTGGTGTGCCCTCAACCGACAAATCATAAACTAATTGGCCTCTTAGATTATTTTGGAACCTTGAATAAGTTTCTTTTAACTAAGCGTCAAGCAATAACTAGGTATCAAGAGTTAGATGGTTCCATACAATTTATATAGGGTTGTGTGACTACACAAATTTAGTTAATGGCCATGTTTATTTATTATATTCAATGGCCCCTTGTGGGGTTTTAATGATCCATGATGGATAAAAATTCACCTTTTTGACAATTTCAACCCTAGTGAGAGCTATATGAACTCCCAAATTTCACCAACCTATCTCACCTCTCATGCCACTCTTACATTATTTTGAAATCATGTGAAATAGATAAATTGACTTTGGATTTGTATTTTGAATGTTGTGAGTTACATGTTAGTGGGTTAGGGGTTGCTCAAATGATATAGGTTATGGGTTAGTGTTTGGATAAGGAATATATGTTACAAGTTAGTGGGTTATTGATTACTTAGGATTTAGAAGTTAATGATTCATATAATAGGGGTTAGTGATTAAATTTGAAGGTTTAGGTGTAGTAAAGTGAAAGTGAATTAGTGGTAGGATAGTTTCATATCATGACAGGACAAGTATCCTAGATGTCAATACATAGTTTAACCATGACATTTTGATGTTTAGATCTCCCACCAATATTTTTTTGACAACTAAAATATGGAACCTAAACTACCCTTCCAAAACATTTCTACCATTTATAGCATATTACTTCCTTCTATCTTTGTTTCCTTGAGGAGATGAATGTTTGGTTGATTTTCTCTTACACTTACTATGGAACCTAAACTACTATTCTAAAACTATCCTACCATTTATAACATATTACTTCCTTCTATATATGTTTCCTAGAGGATATGAATGTTTGGTTGATTTGATAGTATCATTTCTCTTAACGTTTCCTTCTTTTCCACATTACCCATTCCTTTGTATTTCTAAGACATAACCTTCATCATTTATTGGATTGCAATTTGGTAAAATTTCCAAAGGAATTTTCCATAGTTGGTTGAGAGGACAAATTGTGTCCCTAGTTGTTATTGCCTCTCTCTTTTCATTATTATTTTTGTGGCCACATTTTTATTGTGATTTTTCCATTTCTCCCTTCTCATCCTCTTGATGCTAAAAATTGATCCTTATTCTTTGTCACCATACCACTAAATGAGGGCTATAGGATACAAGGGGTAGTAGAGGTTGAGAAACAAATAGTTAATGATGGGGGAGTAAGTTGAGAGACAGATTCCTAAAACACTAAAGGTGAAGCGAAGGAGCAAGGGATAGGGGATAGGATCTAGGGGTGGGAGGGGAAGGGTCCAAAGAATATTATGGAGGGAATGATAGAGAGGATTTTAAGGCCCCTAAGGCCCTATGTTAAGGCCCCTAAGTTCCTATGTTAAGGCCCTAACTCTCATTTAATATTATTTTATTAGTTATGGTTAGTTTGTATTAGGGTAGGTTACATCATGCTCACTTTATATCATATTTATAATAAAGGAGATTCATTTGTATAGGAATATTTTCTAACGATCAATGATTTCAAGATTATCAATTTTTTATATACATAATCTTTGTTCAACCATAGATATTTTGGCATTAGTTATCTTGAATGCTACAAGAATATGTTATTTCCATTTGAGGGAATTGTAGACGAACATTACATGCATTATCTCTATATATAAGTCTCTACACCTTATGTCCTCATTAGGTTGTCATTTTTGTCCCCTATAAAGAATTTATTCATAGAGTTTCTTATTAGGGTGATCCAACCACACTTTATCAATCAATACCCAAGGAACTACTTTTTACACAATTATTCAAAGCATGTATAATGTCAACTATTGGAAAGAATAACAATATTGGTTGCACCGATGAAAAAAATATAAACAAAAATTAAATCTAAGTTAGCACATGATATTAATAATTGGTGGAAGTGTAACAATGTTTTGGGCACCAATTTTAGTCAAAAGAAGAAGAACATTGTAAAATATTGCATGACCATGATGATGAATATAAAGAGCGTGATGAATATAAATAGTACGACCATGATGATCAGTATGTTGGGAGTTCCATACATGACACTAATCTGAGAAAGTTCAAACAAAACGAGGAAATGATAGAATATATAGAGTGGGTGTGTGAGTGATATTTGAGTCTAGAAAACCTCTGATATTGTCAAGTCATGTGAAATGTCTATCCATGTCAAATTTCAATGCATATAGAAAGAGTTTGAAAAACTTTCAACATTGGCCCCATTCACAGGTCACTTTTGCCCATGTCTATCCCCGGTACAATGAATTTTTGTTGTTTCCTTCAAGTGAGTTTGTTCGTGGAAATTTCTAACTTTTTTATGGAATGATTCACTTGAGTTTGTTTGTGGAAATTTCTAGGTTATTCAAATTTTAGATATTTGAAAAAGAAGTGGAAATGGTGCCTAAAAATTTATTTGCATGGAATTAAAGAATTGGTAGATGAATGAGTAGGTCCAATTCCTGGAGATTATTTCATAAAGATGTAATCACTCAGCTAAATGTTTCTTTAACTCGTTCCCTTTAATCATTGTATTATATGTGATAGGACTTTATAACATGTTATAAATATGAAAGGGCATTGTGGCATCACCTTTCGACACCCCATCCATGTTCCCTCCACCAAGTATTGTGTTTCTATGATATTATTCAACATTGGTACAATGTAGGTCTTCATCGACCTTGCTAGTGATTCAAGATAAAGGTTATTTTTCCATTATAGTTAAATAGAAAATGAATTTTTTTGAATGAAAGAGTTCAAGACTTTTCTTTGGATATTTGGAGTTTCCAATAAATGTGTTTTTGTTTCTAATGAAGTCTAACTATCAATGCTTTCAAGCTTATCAAATTTTTATATACATAATATTTGTTCAACCATAGATATTTTGGCATTAGTTATCTTGAAGTCCACAAGAATATGCTACTTCCTTTTGAGGGCATTGTATACTAAGATTATATGCATTATCTCTATATCTAATTCTCTACACCTTAATTCCTCATTAGGTTGTCATTTTGGTCCCCTATAAAGCATTTATTCATAGATTTAGTTAATGGGGTGATTCAACCACACTTTATCGATCAATGCTCAATGCACCACTTTTTACACAATTATTCAAAACATCTCTTATAAATCAAAATTATAGGGCTCCCTTGATCCTCGTCTCCATTATTAAAAGAAAATGAGGCTTTTGTTTCATTACTAAATGTTTTCTTATGGATATATGAATGAGAAGGACATGACCCTATTAACATGTCACACATTGCATCATTCTTGTTGGTATTGTTATTATTATGGTATTTGTTAATGGATCCAACTTATTAATGGAATTCATCTTGTTTTTTACATGTGGTTCACAACACCGAAGATCGGTACTCACTACATCCACATAAACCACCCCCAAAATTGTGAGAGTGTTGGACACACCAACCGCATTGAGAGGGAGGTGAATCAGTGTAGGGCTCTTTTTAAAACTTCCCTTCACAAAAATCCTTAGTTAGCAATCACCAATTACTCATCACTTATTTTTTTCATTTATAGCTAGTTAAATGTGGATATACATCAGCAACATATACCAACAACAAATATCATCAATAATTCATCACCACAAGGAACACAAAGAACACAAGATGTATGTACAATTTTATTTTTATTACAAACTACAGTCCTTGGGTTATCAGCAACAACTAAATAGAGTTACAAGTCCAAAAGAGCACCAGCACTACAATGCAAGAATCAACTTACACAACTCAGCACCAACTGAGAAGAGGAATAAATCCTCAATAAATACCAATCTGTCAATAGTGCAACACAGGTATGTACGTGGTCGGTCTGTACTACAACCTGCGTATTCTTTCTGAGTAATTACGGTTTTCTCTCTATAAAAAACTCAGATCCTTTATAGTCTTTAGTCACATATACTTATCTCTTTCATTTTCCAATATGAACCATAACCAATCACAACACATATATGCTCTCCCACAACTTACCCATGCTCCTTAACCATACAATATAAATGATACTTAATCATGTATAAGAAACTAGTATACTATGCAAATCGTATCAATATTGAACCATAAGAGTGCTTCTCACTCTATCAATCAACCAACATAACCATATCACAACATCCATACCAAGAATTCCTTAATCATTCACCATACAATAAGCATGAGTATCTATCAAGACAACTATGTAACCATACCAGAGTGTCTATGGAAGATCTGAGCCCATAGAATGCAAATCTGGAACTTGCTTCAGACTTCAAGAACCTAGCATCATCTCACACTCAAGTCTCCATTGGCGTCCATGAGAACTTGAAATCCCTCTCTTACTTAGAATAGATCTTCAAGCTATGCTCAAGAGATGATTTTCACAAGAGACCCTTGCTTCTTATTTATACTCTCCAAGTAGCTTCTTTAGAAGCATCTTCTAGGCCACTTTATCCAACATTGCTCAATTTTCCACTTGTCCATGTATCCAATAGCCACTTGACCACTTTGTCCAACATTTCCCCATTTTCCACTTTGTCCACATAGTCACCTATGTCCAACATTGCCAAATTTTCCACTTGTCCATGTATCCAATAGCCACTTGACCACTTAACCCATTTTCCTCATTTTAGGGTTAACCTTCTTATAAGCACTTTCCATAATTAGAAAGCTCTCCATTTACTTTATTATTTAAATAATCCTCCTTGACTTTGTCACTTCACTTTATTATTTAAATAATCCTCTTTGATTTTTCCACTTCACTTTATTATTTAAATAATCCCTTTTGACTTTGTCACTTCACTTTATTATTTAAATAATCCTCCTTGACTTTGTCACTTTACTTTGAATAATCCTCTTTGACTTTGTCACTTCACTTTATTATTTAAATAATCCTCTTTGATTTTTCCACTTCAGTTTATTATTTAAATAACCCTTTTTTACATTGTCACTTCACTTTATTATTTAATTAATCCTCCTTGACTTTGTCACTTCACTTTAAATAATCCTCTTTTACTTTGTCACTTCATTTTATTATTTAAATAATTTCTTCTTTGCAAGCACTTTTACTTCTTTGACCTTTTGGGGCTTCTAGCCAACATATGAGGGTCATTCAACTTCATCAGGGCATAACTCTTAAACTGTGAGGAGTTATGTGACGTTCCACATACCACCGAAAATGGCTTGATACGCACTATCCATCTAGGATAGTTTCACTGACAAATTCACTAATATTCATCTCATTATTCCATAATTAAGAATGGGTTATCTGACCATACTTCTAGGATAACTCAACCGCAAAGCATCTTCCTATGAGGGCTTTCACCATATGGGGACCACTTTGGAGTTCATCACAAAGCATATTACCATGAGGGATTTCACCATAAGGGGACCACTTTGGAGTTCATCCATTTGTACAACCATGAAAAGACAATAACCACTTTGGTGTTCAATGCAAAGCGTCTTCCCGTGAGGGATTTCACCATAAGGGGACCACTTTGGAGTTCATCCATTTGTACAACCATGACAAGACAATAATGATTTATCTTTACATCAATCCAACTATGCATCATATATCAATCACAACTAATTGATCCATCTTCATCTATGCATATGACTATGACTCATCTTGACATCAATACATTGACATGAAGGTCAATACATGATCCATCAATAACTACATCAATATACTATGAAAAGACATTGTTCCTTTGACATAAATCCTTTAGCATCAATGACAACATGATCCAACAATCTCTGCCTTTGGCATTGATGGAAATACCAACATTGATGTCAACACCAATCATTGATGGCAACACATAGACAAAGCATTGGTATACATCAATAGGCATCTCAATCACATCAATCTGACTATCTCTCCCCCTTTGACATCAATGGAAAAGGGTCATTCTCCCCTTGGAGCTACTCCTTTTTCCTTCACTCTCCTTGGGGTTTCTCCCTCTATCTAAATTCCTTTGATATTCCTCTGAATAATATCTCCCCTTTGAACAAGGGATATCATGCTAATGTAATGCTGAAGATATATAGCTCATGCTCCCCCTATGACCATCACTCCCCCTAGAACTATGCCTCTATTCTCTTTCTCCAAGCATATGTCTCTTTTTTAGGTATGTATCTTTGCATCTGATAAATATCCCCTCCCGAAATCATGGGAATAAGAATGAATCCCCCTATGGGTATGTCTCTCCCTATCTTCTCTACAATATGAGCAATATTCTACCACTGCAATATGATTCTACTGCAAATGTTACTGTTCAACCAGAACATAGATCAAGCTCCCTTTTTATGATGATCCTTGGACCTATCCATGCATCAAACATGTGTCATACCATACATTATGAAGAAAAATATATGTCAACAATGAATAGAGATGTTGGAAATACTAAGACAAATGAGAGGGGCAGGGGGGGTGAATCAGTTGTTACTGTACCTAAGCAATTTTATGCCTATTAAAATGTTATTAACCTTCATCAACTGATCATAAAGATTATGGAAGTCATGAACAATAGAAATAATAAACATTGTTGTGATTATTATATGATTAGTATAATGCACTCATTAATTATCAATCCAGGATTCGTAATCAACAGAGTTACAAGACACCAGTAAGAGAGGTAATTCTAATGTCAAGAGTATAGAAATAATATGGATTAAGAAGCAAATTGAAACCCACTTTGGTTGTCTTTCACAAAGAGTCTATCTACTCCATTGGGGTACATGAAAATATGAGATGGAGTTCTTTGACAGATCAACTTTGTTATCTGACCTAGAAAGCTAACTATGCAATCACACTTTTGAAAAGGAAATCACACATCAATCATCAAGGCATAACATAGGTAGTTCAGTAACCAGTATATTGAGCATGTTGTGGTTCACAATATTCTATTGTGAACTTCACTATTTCTTTTCCAATTATGTTTGACTATTGCTGCCAACATCCATGTCCATTAAGAAAAAGCAAATTCATAAAAACAGAAACTGGGCATATGGAAAAATAGAGTAAATAAAGATCTCTAAGAAATCATAAAATCGAAATCCTAAACTGAACTATACTGTTGTCATCTGAAAGAATCAAAGCTTTAGCTAGTCTAACATTTATACTATTGAAATCAAATGCTAACACTAATCAATAAGGATGTTGACCTTCGTTGGATGGTGGGCCACTTCAACAGGTTAGCGACTGGAGTCTACAGTAAGTTGGTCTTCAATCCACACATCACTCTTACTCAAACCTCAAAACATGAAACTATACTAACAACTCAACTCACATTCATTCATAAATGAACAAGACATAAAAATAAATGACATCCTTCTATTAAAATTCAACTCAGAATATGTTCTACAATATGTAATGCTACTTCACATGTTGTGTTATGTTATCTCTCTACTACTTCCACCATCCTTGCCATGACTATTTAAACAGTCTTAGTCATGAAACACAAGGAGGTGAAATCTTTAGCAGATCAACAATTGTCAAATTTATATATTCGGTTACATATTTTAAGCTTCATCCTCATGACACGAAGTCTATGAGGATGAAGAAATAAACAAAATATCTTAACATAGTCTTGTGAGAACTTTGATGATTTCATAAACACTCAACAATTATCTTAGGCACAATCTGGAGCCAAATTTAGCATACTTTGTTTCCTGTATTGGTATCGGATCATGACAGGTGGGATTCGGTAGATAGTACCAGATCCGAACAATACACAATTGGTTGGTACTAGACTAGAACAGTATGTGGTCATTGGTACTGGATTGCAACAATGAATGTTCAGTGGGTACCGGATCTGAACGAAAGGTGCGCCTGGTACCGGATTCGAACAGTGGGCAGTCTGGCGCATAAGTACCAGATGGATGAGCTGACATATAAGTGTTGGACTCATCCAAAGGTCAAAGGCTACATGTGGCAATTTTAAACATTAGTACATGAAATATTTAGTCTCCTAGCTTAATAAACCACAAAATGCATGAATTCAATTATTCTTTACCTTATGACCTTATCAGTGACTGGAGGTAGGGTTATTTATCATTGATCCAAGCTTAGGTAGGCCAAAAAAGGTATAAATGAGGGGTATAATATGCTAATGGGGATGTCAATTTAGAGGTCAGATCTGAGGTATAATTTGATCTGATCCTGAATGGGCAGATCAGATCAGAAGGATTATTTCACAGAAACAAATCAATGGTCGGATTTGATCCTTACACTCATCCTTTCATTGTTCAATCCGATGGATAGGACTTAATCAAACATTGATATGGACGGTTTTTGGAAATTCTCCCTTTAGAACTTCGGGATTTCAAATTTTTGAACTTACACTATCCTTCCATTTTACTATGATCAATGGCTAAGAATACACCCGAAGTGATCTTTCATATCGAACGACATGTGTCCTTGCTAACGTGGTTTGCCACATGACCTTGCTGATGTGGTATGCTGACGTGGGTGAGACATGTAGGTAGTGTAATGGAGTGTGGAAGCAGAGCATGGTAGTGGAGTGTTATGTGTAGTGGGTAGTGGAGTGTGACATCAGAGCGCAGAGGTGGTATGTATGACTAGTTTGGTGGTTTTCTCGGAGGGGGGGTTAGGCTGTAAGTGGTAATGAGTGAGGGGGGTCCAAGTTAACAAGAAGGTGACACGTATGAGGGTCCCACATGGAAAATACCACCAGATTAGACCCCCCCCATGGTTAAAGGAAGAAAAGTTTGGGGGGTCAGATATGCCCTGTCGACTGTAGATCCGAGTCCCCGATTCTTGACCACTAATATTAGCGCGTCCTTTTCCTAAATTATCATGTCCTTCCACTTTAGAATGATCTGACGGCTGAAATTCACTTCGGATGATCCAACGTTCGAGAGTGTATTTCAGCTCTCCGGATCTTCAAGCTTCGGGTATTTCAAATCTCAAACTTGAAATTCTTGAGGTGATATTTCTCTGAAGCTTAACCTCCTCACATATTTATACCTGAAACAAATGTTGCTCGTTTGATCAAGATATCAGATGAACAGATCGATCTATCTACAATGCAGCTCTTCTAGCTTATCCTGTCCTTCCACTTAGAATGATCCAATGGCTAATGGAAATTCACATAAATGAGATCTTAGATCTTACCTTGCTTATCTTATCCTTCCATTTGAAAATGATTCGACGGCTGACGAGAATTCAGGTTTGATCCGACGGTTGATGGGTATTTAGATAATCAAATTATCAACCCTTTAGTCCCACTTATCCTATCCTTCAACTTTAAAATGATCCAACAACTGATGGGAATTCAGGTTTTATCCGACGGCTGAAGGGTATTCGAATGATCGAGATTGTAGAATTCCTGCAGAAACCCCAATAGATCTAGAATTCTAGTTAAATTGAACACATGCAATTTTTTGATATTCAAGAGATGAGAGAAAGTTTTTTCTCCATAAATTAAAGAATTATATTAATAAAAAATGAATATACATGAGCAACCATCCTCAAAAATAAGAGAGGAGGTGAATATATAGAATTTCCAACATAGAAATTCTAGTCAAAAAAAGCTAGAAATAGATAAAATAGGTGTCATAAGCTAAGGGAGACCACATAGTTCGACCTAGAACACTAAAGATACATGTCACACACTCATTAATTTCCAAAAGAGTTAATTGATGTGCATTAGCTCACTTAAGCTCACTTAAGCTCACTTAACTGATAAGAGAAGCAGTTCCAACTCACTTAACTGACCCAAAATAGTAGTTACTAATAATAGTAACAACAAAAATCATTAATTAAGGAATAAATATCTCACTCAAAGAGGAGGTGTGCATTCCCCAATAATATATTATTTTTGCATGGAGGATTTGGAATAAATCAAGGATAAATCAAGAATAAATCAAGAAATATCAAGAAAATCAAGAACCGAGAGTTGAGTCTTGATCTAAAATTAACAGTTTTCCCTAAAATCTAGGGATGAGGCGCCCTTCTTCTCTATGTGTCCAAATTAGGTGAAATAAAGTGTAAATTAATGTATTAACCAATATCTAGGATTCTAATCTAGGTATAAACTAATGTAAGTTAGGATTATGCTCCAACACCCCCCCTTAATCCTAACTGTAATGACAAAAAATTTGAGTCCCGACAACTTGGCCATTTTAGGTACTCATTACATAAAAGAATTCCTCATGAAAATAGGAAAGAGGGAAAACCTCATGGGAACCCCCCCGCAAAAAAAAAGAGGAAAAAAATGTTGAGTGGCCAAAAGTGACCTACTCAGTTGTCTCCACGACTCCAAGCATAGCTCTCAGTTCTGAAAATTTCTTTTCAGTGAAGGACTTGGTGAAGATGTCTGCAACCTCAGAGTGTGAATTTGGATATGAACGAAGTGAAATATAGAAATGTATGGGAAGCAAGGGTTCTGTGGMAGCCAGGGCTTGAGGAGCCCCAAAAAACTGTGATCTAGTCCTTCTTGTATCCGTAGGATCACCGACTAGTTCACCCGCATCTTGCAGGGTTTTCTCTACCCAAGTTGGAAATTGAGTTGGAGCAGCCATGAAATAATCCTCATASTATTTATCAGTCCTGAAAGGCTTATCTGATGTCTATTTTKAAGTGCTCGAAGAAGTTTATGAATCCTCCTCATCAATGACAACAAGCGGTTCCTCGACAGGGTGTTCTGAAAAATCATGCCGTGATTCTTCTTCAAACTTCACACTTCGAGCTAGAATGAACTTTTCAATGTGATATTCCAGCAATATATATCCTTTGACACCTTTAGGATATCCAAAAAATATGCATTCAACACTTTGAGGCTCCAAAGCCTTCCTCTTATCTGTCGGAATGTGAGCCCATGCTCGTGAACCAAAAATACGAAAGTGCGACACTTTCGGTTTCTTACCGGTCCAACATTCAAAAGGAGTGGTTCCTTTGAGTGATTTGTGAGGAACTTGGTTATGAATGTATTCTTATTAATATCTTCATCCCATATCTTGGGAGCTAATGATTTCTACTCTAGCATACAATTTGCCATCTCTTTTAAGGATCGTTTTTTCCTCTCTGCAACACTGTTATGTTGTGGTGTATATGGAACTGTGTGTTGTAGTTGTATACTAATTGAAGGCTGTGGGAATGGGCCTGTAATGTCATTGTGAATCAGCCCAAGTGGTGAAGAATATCTCTTTGCCTTCCCTTTTTCAAACTTTTTCTCTGGATGCTTGCCAAGAATGCATCCTTGACATACACTGCTTGTGAATTTAATAGCTAGCAATCCTTCTACCATGTTTTCCTTGTTGAGTTGATGCAAGTACTTATAGTTTAGATGGAAAAATATTTCATGCCATAACCTGATGATATCATTATATTGTGACAGAAATACAGTGCTAATAGATTTAGGAACAAAGTGGGAGAAGAAATACAAACGAGAACCGTAATCTACAATTCCATGTGCAAGTTGTGAGCCTGTGGAAATGTCAGTAATCACTACGGAGTCCAGAGTGAACTCCACCTTCCTTATAGATCTAGAATGAGTGATCTAATATATTAAAAGAATATTTGTGGACAGCGAGGGTACATGAAGCACATTTTTGAAGCAACCCCCTTCAAGATCAACAATTCCTTCTCCGCACAGCTTTGCCGGTGTGGCATCTCCCAAGTAAATTGGGGATCTGGTGCTTTCTTCGAAGGAGGAAAATTCATGTTTTGATGTAGCCATATGGTTTGATGCAACTGAATCAAGGAGCCAATATGATGGAGTTTATGTGACAGCCATTAAATCATGACCATCGCATGCTCTCCCTCTCGTTCTGTTATCATCTTTCTTCTTTGCATTTTCGGGCACCCTGAGATTGTGTTGTTGCAATTGCTTAGCCATCTCATCGATAGTCTTTCTCATGAAATTTTATTCGGGATGAAAACCTTTGGAACAGTAGATACAAAGTGTTATTTCCTTCTTATTATTCTTACCCTTAGGCTCAGAAGAGTTCTCTGAATATTGTGCGAATCTCTCCTTCTTCGATTCAGGAAATTTACTCGTTCCTTTTTTCTTGTCTTTTCCACTGCTCTTTGGAGCATCAGTAACCACAAGTGCTTGGTTATTGGAATGCTTGATGGAACCCATTTGGAATAACTTAGCTTGATCTTGAGTCAATTCTACAATGAAATCATTTAATGGAGGCATTTTCCATTTTTCCCGAGTCAATTTAGATGCTTGAAAAGATGACACAAATACAGAATATTCAGGGCCTAGTTTCGAGAGAATTGAAAGGATGAGTTGTTCTTCCCCTTTCGTGACTCCACATGCATTAAGTTCAATGAGGAGGGATTTGAACTTGGTGAAGAATTATTGCAGGTTGATGAAATGAATTGGACTTATGGATATGAGTTCATTCTCCAGTTGATGCACTCTCATTGCATCCTGCTTGCCAAATAGTCCTTCCAATGTGGTCCAGACCACATCGGGAGTAGTGGCTCCACTGACATGAAAGAGGAGATCTATAGAAATTGATAGGCATATCAACCCAATTGCTTCATATAATTTATTGAAATACTTTATCTTCTTCGTTGTAGCAGTAGGTTCTTTCTCCATTCCCATTGTTACCTGGTAAAGCCCTTTGCTTCGGAGGAGCAGAGAGATCTCTGTCTTCCATTCGAAGTAATTGAAAGGATTTAGAATGAGTTTTCTAGGCTGAGATATATGATACATTACTTATT